>JABUQX010117279.1:0-5000 GCA_015478945.1 Trachelipus rathkii | reverse complement strand
AAGGGGTAAAACGAGAGAATAAATGAAAGTATGTTGAGAGGTTTGGTCATGATGTGGAAAGAATGAATGATAGGCGGTTTGGTGAATGCGGGATGTTAATCAGTGGCGTGTGTTTGGAAGCCGACCGGATGGGAGACGGAAAAAAAGTGGATTGAGTCAGTAAACGAATGTCCTGAGGAGAGAAATGTTGAGTTTGGCAGAAGCGGAGAATAAATGGTGCGTAATAGGAAGAATAGGCGCGGGTTTTGTGAGGGGGTATGGTTGTGTCCAACCTGGGCCAAGGGATGAAAACCCTTACACTGACGATTTTACCATAGTGAGGGTCCGTCGCGGTCCCGTGAAGCTCTAGAGTGGATTTCCTGACTGCGACGAGTTCTTACGAATTAATGGTACGAGGAGGGGGTAAAGGCCTGGGCTTTCTTTCGATTTTTGTCATATTTATGTCTATCTACTGCCTTTTCTTTCCGAATGCATGGTACGCACCTACCTCCAGATCTTCGGAGAAAAAGGTAGGAATGAAGAAGAGGTATCATATATATAAGTATATATATAGCATATATATATAGTTATAAGTATATTACGTATATATATATATAAATATATATTATATATAGTATATATATTTATAATATAATATAATAGGCCTATATTATAATGATTGTATAATTAAACTTCAAAGAGTAAACATCCGCATCCGCATCCTCATCTACTTTAAGATCCGCATCCGCAACGCATCCTCATCCTCATCCTCTTTAAGAAGTCGCATCCGCATCCGCATCCGCATCCGCAAACAGCCAAATTTTGACATCCGGCCCATCACTAAGTATATGATATGTACTATATATATATATATATAAGGTATCTATTATATTATATATATATATATAGTATCATTATTATATATTTAATATATATATATATATATACTGGGACGTATATAATATATAGTATATAGTATAATATATATATATAGTGATATAATGGCAGTAATTTAAGATTATGAATCAGTAGAAAATTTTGCGTGAGCTCCGATCGCGATGATTCGTGTAAGCGATTGATCGACTATAGTCAATGTAATATATATATATAGTGAATTATCTTGGATGTATATATACGGTGAAGTATTATATATATATACGTAGTATATAATATATTAGAGTATATGTGAACATCCGCGAATCCGCATCCGCGACAATCCTCATGTAAAATTGAACAATCTCGCATACCGCATTCCACCGTACGGACGATCCGGCATCCGCATCCGCACTTTTTGTCATGAGGATGCGGATGTGATATATATTATATATATATATATATATAACTTAATAGTAATATATATATTATATATATCTATATATATAAGTATATATATGTATATATATATAGTAGTATATAATCAAAGCAATTTAGGTTCTGTCGTGAAGTGGTGGTGACAAACTGTAAAAAAAGCATGTATATACTATATATATTATATAGTGTATATAGTATTATATATATAATATATATATATATATATACATTATATATATTATATAATATATATTATATATAGTTATATATATATATATATATAGTAGCTACTATACCTATATATATATATAGTAATATATATATTATATGATAATATATATATTTAATATTATATCTATTATATAATATATAAAGTATATATATATATATATCTAGTATATATACTATAATATATATATAGATCTATATATATATATATATATATATATATATATATATATATATATAATATATATATATATATATTATATATATAATATATATATATATGTAGGTTTTCCATATTTCAATAAAAGTTTTTTTTTTTTTTTATTATTTATTTGTAATGAAAAGCTGATTTTGTTTTAAAATTTATAAGTATTCAAATTAATTATGTTTTTGCAATGTTGAAGTGAACAATTTTAGTGTGATACCGTTCTTGCCGTCTCATTTACGATGAGGGAGCTTCTGGCGAGAAAGCATGCATAAAACTTTATTTCTTAAGCAAAGTTTTTCCTGCCACTATAAGATTTATGAGTATGAGAGACGTGACTCATATACAGTAAGCATAAATTTTTTGTAAGCCACTGTCTGCATGGGGTGGAGGTTGGGGAAAGTGAATGGTGGAATGCAAAGCGAGTTGGGTCTTCGTCCTGCATCCTGGAAACTTTCAACTCATTGAAAGGCCAAAACTCGCTATATATATATATAATATATATATTATATACTATATATATTATATAATATATGATATATAATATATATATTATATATATAGGTGAGTTTATTATTATAGTTATAATTATAGTATATTATATATGATATAATATATTATTATATATATATCATATAGTGGCTGACATGCGCATTGCCGCGCTGATGTGACATAAATCCGCATCAGCGGATGTAAAAAATCTGACATCCGATCCGCGGATGTAAAAAATCTGACATCCGCATCCGCGGATGTTACGAAATCTCACATCCGCATCAAAATCCGCATACGCGGATGTTCAAAACTTTGACATCCCGATACATCACTCAATGTGTATATTATTATTATAATGTATGTATTATAATATATTAAGTATAGTATATATAATATATATATATATATAGATATATATATATATAGTATATATAATATTATATATAGATATATAATTTAAATTCATAAAAATCATAAAAAACTTTATATATAATATATATATATATTATTATATATATTATTATATAGTATACTATATATATATATATATGTGTATATATAATATATAGTATAGTACTAATATATATATACTATATAATATATATATATAGATATATATAGTATATATAACTATTATTATATAATATATATATATATAATATATATATATATATAATATAAATAGAATATTATATATAATTCTGTAAAGCAAATAACTGTGCAAAAAAGAATGCGGCCACACAATATATTTTGAAAAAAAAAATTATTTTGATCATTTTTTTTGCTTTCGTTTTATAGTTATAATATATAAATTATATACCATTGTGGAGGTCTTTCCTGAAGCTTTTTGAATGAAGTTAAAATCAAAGCATTATTAAAATTGTTAATGGTTTATCTAACCAGAATAGAACATGGTAGGAAAACCCTAAAAAAAGTTCAATCAGAATATATACTTTAAAAACCTTTTTTTTTTTTCAATACAATCTTTTCTTGAAAGTTACTAATTAATCTTTTAAACATTTAAATAAATTTAAATTGAGGAAATTAAAACTGAAATGCTTCTAATATTTTGATTGGCCCATACTTTATTTCTTTATAGTACATTTCGCACACTCTTAGGCCTGCTTTTTGAACAAGATTTTTCAAAGTAATTCCATCTACGATATGAAACCATGCTTTGATAATTAAAAAAATAAGATCTTTTTGTATGAAGGTTGTTTTTAGAAGAAATGACCCCAAATTTTGACTCCAAAGAGATTTTCTATAGGATTGAGGTCTGGACTCTGGGCTGGCCAATCCATATGAGAGATTTGCTATTTTGCCTTGAAACCATTTTTGAACCTTTTTCGATCCTATACATGGCGCAATTATCATCTGAAATAAGAAATTCTTTTCTCCCACATATGCTTTGCACTAGGAATCATTCGTTCTTGTGTAAAAGCTGTTAGATACTGATCACGTGTTCATCATTTTCGCTTCCACGCCATACATCTTGCCACATTGATGCTGACATCACGATGCCCCCTAACCATAACGTGAGAATTGGATGCTTTATTGTTGGTAAAATACAATTTGTTTAATATTCTTGCCCTTTCGATGTCGAACATACTATTCCGTCATTTAATGTTAATCAGTAAAGTGGATTCATCCCAAAAAATGCACCTTAGACCAATGTTCTTTTGTCCAGTGGCGATGTTCCTTCGCCCAAGAAATTCACTTCTTTTCGTGAGGTTCTGTGTAACGAGAGGCTTTTCTTACATTTACTCCTCCTTAGACATTTTCTAAGAGTCCTTGCTTCGTACTATGCTTGTAGATTTACTCTACAACAACTTTCATTCCATTCTTTAAGAAAGTAAGGGCTTGTTAGATGTCTATTTGAAAGAGTTTTCCCTGTCAATAAGTCGCTCTTGCGACTGTTGGTTGACTTCTCGTCTTCCTGAACTGACATCATAAAGTAATTTTTTTCCTGTTAATCTTATATCTTTGTAATATCTGATTTATAGTACTTTTACTTAATGATAGTTGGCTTGCAATTAGACGGCCAGGAGATTCCTCCTACTTGAAAAATCTTGTTAAAAGCATGCCTAAGAGGTGCAAAATGGTTGTTGAAGAAATTAAATTTTTTGAGAAAAACAAGTTAGTTGGTTGTCTGTTTAATAATTATCTCAATTAATTTATTTACATGTTAAAATATTAATTATGAATAATTTTTTAGAGCTTTAAAAGTATGTATGTGAAAAAAAAAGGTTTTAAATAGTATATATTTGATTGATTATTTTAAGTTCCCCATGTTCCAATTTTGGTTGATAAACATGAACAAATTTAATGATTCTTGATTTTAACTTCATTGAAAGGCTAAGGAAAATACTTATATGTATATAATTTATATATATAACTATAAACAGAAAGCAAAAAAAAAATGATCAAAATAATTTTTTGGGATACAGAGTAGTGCTTTAAAACTTCCATTTCTCCATAAGCTCTGTATGATATATTCATATATATTTATATATATCATGATATTATCAATATATATATATATATACTATATAGTATATATATTATATATATATATATATATATATTATATAATATATATATATTATATATATATATATGTATATATAGTATTATATATATGAATATATATATGATTATATATATATATATTTATATATATATAATATATATATATATATTATATATATATAATATAATATATATAATATATATAATATATATATATATATATAAGTATAATATTATAATTATATATATATATATT
>JABUQX010117278.1:30000-32500 GCA_015478945.1 Trachelipus rathkii | reverse complement strand
ATATATAATATATATATATATATATATATATATATATATATATATATATATATATATATATATATATATATATATATATATATATATATATATATATATATATATATAACTATATATGTATAAGAGCAAAGAGTATATTTATATATAAATATATATATATATATATATATATATATATATATATATATATATATATATATATATATATATATATATATATATATATATATATATATATATATATATATATATATATATATATTTAATTGAAATAATATATAATAATGAATAATAATATTGCGTAACTATGAATTAATCCATTTAAGCTTGGGGTAAGGGGCTTTTCTTATTCGTCCTTTGACCACACGTTTGAGTTTATCTGAAGCGTAAGACGAACCTGAAGGACTAGAATCGGGTCTTGGTGTCTTAGGAATATTATCCAAGTCTGCTAATCTGCGCGTGTTCAAGATTAAAGTACGGGGAAAATTTATAGTCTGAAGCTCTTGTTTGATGGATGACCATCCAGTTACAGCACCCTTCTTCCAATCGCGTGAGTTAGAGATCTGCTATCAAGTCCACAATATTTAAAACCTTTAACTACTTCATTATCGATAATGATTTGGCCTAATTCATTCCATGTTAACTGCTCTTTTAAAATATTATAGAGTGTTATCCCTGATTTGCGAGCTTTAACCGGTAAGCTCTCCTCTAGGATATTTTTAAAGTTATCTTCTTTCTTCATCTCAGGTTTTACTTCTGTTGGTGAATTTGGATCCTCGGGGAGCGTCGTATTTAGTGCTGCATGTAGATGCAAATCTTTGAGGTTTAATAATTTCTGCATGGCATCCTGGTATAAGATACGTTTCTCATGGATGTTAATGTCTGAATTTAATATCCTATATACCTCTTTCTCGTAATTGCTTATCTGTTCAACTTTGGGGTCGAATAAGCTGTAAGGTAGAGTTTGCTGACGAGATTGTGCATCATTCAGAAGATGATGATTCTCCTGAAAGAGTTGATGATTGTGAGATGGAGTTTGTAGGGAGTCAGCGTAAGGCTGTGACTGTATGGGTTGAGGATGGGGGGGCCTTGGGCACGGGATGAAGTAGTATTACACCTCATTTTCTAATACTCGCTATACGGTAGTACAGCGACCTTCTTCATTATGAAGATATCCACTTGGTAATCAAAGGAGCAATGACTGAGAAAAGTAGAGGTAGGAATACACCGCCCCCCTTCTGCAGCACCTTCTTTTTATTTTTCAGATGTTTTATGTTGCGGGAGAGTTTTTTAATGGTGTTTCTATGTCGACGTAACTTCACCTTCTGAGGTCTGTTTAAAGGAACATTGCCCTTTATAAGATTCAAGCAGAGTTCGCATACACACTGGACGAACTTCTCATCATCGCAGATTAATTTACGCTTTTCAGATGGTTTCAGCTTTTTAAATCTTCTTATAAGAGGCAGATACTTTACAACTAAACTACTCATTATTCAGGAATGTATACAGTTTCTATCTCATGTGGCAGAATGTTGGTGCGGAGCAGAACTCTATATGTGTCTTGTGGATGAAGTTCACACAGTAGCCGTATGGAATCTTTCTGATGTAACTTCTTTATATACTTTCAAGAGCTCTTTTCTTGCCAAGGGGAACATCTGCGTGCCTAAAACATTAACCTGGCTATATCTCTTCTTTGTCCAAACAGAATCAGATACTGTGTATTTAAAGAAACAGTCCTCATATGCTTGCTTTGATGAAAAATGTTCTGTGTAATGAAAAATACAGATATATTTAAATGATGCGAGTACACCGTAAACGCTTCAGCTATATCTTCGTTTAACTTGTGTAGCATATCATCCAGAACTATAACTTTATGACCTTGTACATTTTCCAGTGATTTAATATCATATATGCCTTCATGGAATTCTACTACATCATTATATTCATTAAACTTCTCCTGAAATACGCTGTAACACCAGATTATTTTCACGGGGAGTTGCTCAATTTCACCATGCCTTAAGATGTTTAATAGCAGAAAGGTTTTCCCGCAGCCTGTAGGACCTGCCACCATACTAACGTGGCAGGACTGTAGAACATGAATTTATTCACATCCATACTCCTAGTGTGCGCTAACTACAATGTGGCTTCTGGAGGAAGGGGAGAGTATATATATATATATATATATATATATATATATATATATATATATATATATATATATATATATATATATATATATATATATATATATATATATATATATATATATATGTGTGTGTGTGTGTGTGTGTGTGTGTGTGTGTGTGTGTGTGTGTGTGTGTGTGTGTGTGTGTTTGTGTGTGTGGGGATTGAATAAACTTGCAGATAATGAAACATTTAGTTCATTAAAAACTTTATTACGTAATTGGAAATTTAATAATCATTAGACTTACATATTTTAACATTAAATATATTTACAAGAATATTAAATATTTTAACATTAAATATATTAGACATTCAC
>JABUQX010117278.1:0-25000 GCA_015478945.1 Trachelipus rathkii | reverse complement strand
GTAATATAAGGTTCCCTGAGCATCTGCCAATGCGGTACCTATAGAAAAGAGATAAAGCACCAAACATCGCGCCGAAAAGATAGAGGGTCAAGTGAAGTGGAAAGTACGGAACAATTTATAAGTCTTTGGCTTTTGACTCGACCCTGTCCAAGAGCCGGGTGAAACCAGAGCCCCAGATATGAGAGCAGTACTCCATACAAGGGCGGATGAGGCCCTTGTATAGCTGGAGTAACTGAGAAGATGAAAAAAGTCTCGCAGTCTAAACAACTTCCAGTTTCTTTGAGGCCGCCTTAGCAACCGTTGTGATGTGAGGTTTCCAAGACATTTTCTTGTTTATGTTAAGGCCAAGTATGTTTATATTGTCAACAGGAGAGACGAGAGAACCGTCGAAAGAGATAGGAAAGTTGGAAGGTGTTTTAGAGGGGGAGATTTGTAGAAGTTGAGTTTTTAAAGAATTAAATTTCACAAGGTTGACGACTCCAAGATGAAATCATCCAGATCAGCGAGAATAGAATCGGAAAGATTAAGACGAGAGGCAATTCTAGAAGTAAAAGAGGGAGCAGAATTGAAATGAGTTGAAGAATGAAGGGTCGAGTCATCGGCATACGAGTGGATAGAGTTAGATGTGCAGGTGAGAAGATCATTAATGAAAAGTAAGAATAAAGTAGGAGATAAGACAGAACCCTGAGGAACACCACAATTGACAGAAAAAGAAGAAGAAGTCGCCCCGTCAACAACAGCCGATATTGAGCGATTTGAGAGAAAACTAGACATAAGTAAGCAAAGAGAAGGAGAAACCCAAAGGAAGGGAGCTTGGAGAGCAGTGACGCGTGCCATACCCTGTCAAATGCTTTGGATATGTCAAGCGCCACCACGCAAGTCTCCCATAGTTCCTAAGGCGGAAAACCATAACCGCAAGATAGAAAGTATATATCTTCAGTAGACCTCGAGCGCCGGAAGCCGTACTGGCGATCGGAAAGAAGTGAATGAGATTCCAGATGATCTAAGAAATGAGAGTTGAGAAGGGTTTCAAAGATCTTAGATAGAATACAAGTGAGAGCTATAGGGCGATAGCTAGAAGGATCAGAGCGGCTTCCTTTTTTTCGGAATAGGTTGGACATGTGCGTGGTTCCAACACTGAGGGAAAGTGTTAGTATTGACAGAGAATATAGTTGAACGAGAGGAGGGGCCAGCACGAAAGCCTCCCTCAAACGACGGGAATAATGCCATCCGGCCGCACGCCTTCCTAACGTTCAATTTCAGGATACCAAGCACCTGATCAAATGTAATCACAGGCAGAGACATGGACAACTGAGAGGAGAAGGAGTAGGAGGAGGAATGCTGAGTCATCCAGGGTCGAGTTAGAGGAAAATAGGAGGCCCGGAGAGATTGGCCTTTTCAGTTGGAAAATTAAAAAAACAGAACCATCAGAACGAATAAGAGGAGGAAAGGTAGATTTACAGAAGTTGTTAGAGATGTTTTTGGCAAGAGGCCAGAAAGATTTGTCAGTAGGAGAACCAAGGAGGTTAGCGCACTTTCGTTTGATAAAAGCCCGCTTTGCTCGTCGAAGAGTATCCCTGCAACGATTTCTAGCTGAATGAAAATTAGCAAGAGTGATAGGAGAACGAGAATTTTCCACTCCCGATACGCACTGTCTCTAGCCTGAATGGCCAGAGAACAAGCACGATCGAACCATGGATTATGAGGAGAGAAAGATTTAGTCGAAGAAGGAATGAACCTGCTCATCCCATCAGTGATTACAGCTCCCACCTTATCGGCAGAAGCTGAAGCGTCACCAGAGTCAAAGCAGTCATTCCAATTATAGTTAGCGTAGAAGCAACGCAAGGCCCCAATCGGGTCTGACCTAAAGTGCCAGAAAAACGCGTAGGGCAGGATGGAGCTGTTTGGAGAGAAAGTATTAAAATTAAGAGATATAAGGTTGTGGTCAGATTTACCAATAGGAGCGAAGGTGGTGTATTATAGAGAGAAGGACTAGTGGTGAAACATAGGTCAAGTGTATTCAAGAATTGGTTAGGACGATCCGGAACGTGTGTGGGTTCTTTAATTAGTTGCTCCAGATCTTTGAGAATACTAAATGATTCGGCCCCCACCTAAATCAAGATAAGAGGACCCCAACCATTCAGTGTTGTGTACATTGAAATCCCCTAAATAGAGGACCTCAGTATTTGGATGAGAAGATATAACAGTCTCGTGAGAAGTAGAAAGATATTCAAAAAAGGCGTGAAAATCTGTTCTGTTAGGAGAACAGTAGCAGAAGCACAAGATTATTGTAGTAGAAGGAAGAAAGATTTTAAGCCACAGAACATCGAAGTTAAGAGATTCGAGATTCTCGAGACGTGTTACAGGAGTGTTTATGTTTACATAGGCACATACTCCACCCTTTAGACGGAAATTATGAATATATATATATAATATATATATATATATATATATATATATATATATATATATATATATATATATATATATATATATATATATATATATATATATATATATATATATATATATATATATATATATATATATATATATATATATTTTTTTTTATATATATATATATATATATATATATATATATATATAAAGTATATATATATATATATATATATATATATATATATATATATATATATATATATATATATATATATATATATATATATATATATATATATATATATATATATATATATATATATATATTCTTTCTTTCTTTCTTTCCTCTCCCAGGAAGGATTCTTCATCCTGTCAGCCGCGCAAGCATCTTTCTCCAGACGTCCCTCTCCTGCACTGTTCCTCTTCTCTTCAGCGCTCTCATATTTGGTAGCTGACATCTTTCCAGAGAGTCCATTTCCATTCCCATCTTCTTTTCGGCATTCTCTCCTGCTCCATCCTCTCCAGATGTCCCCACCATCTCAATCTCCCACATCCATCTTCAGTATCATCTTCACCCCTATATCTTCTCTAATAACTTCATTCCTTATTCTGTCTCTCCTACTTTTTCCAATCATAGTTCTTAATACCCTCATCTCCGCCGCTTGTATTCTACTCTCCTCTCTTCTCGTTGTTGTCCATGTTTCCGTACAGCAGTGTCGGAGTCAGTATGCTGTTAAAAATCACTTTTTTAACCTCTATTCCGATGTTTCTGTCTTTCATCATGGGGTATACCGCTTTCATAACTAATCCATACTTTTCCATTCTTCGCATAATCTCTTCCCCACTTCCTCCCTTTCTGTTAAAACATCCTCCGAGATAATTGCAGGTATTTACCGCCTTCACCTCCTCCTCTCTCACCATCATTCTCATCCCCTCCTCATTTCCTCCGGTTACTGTTAATATCTCTGTCTTCTGTATGTTCATCTTCATCCCTGCTTCCTCCAACTCCTCCGCAAACAACTCCACCACCTCTCGAATCGCCTCCTCATTCTCGCTCCAGCATGCCAGATCGTCCGCATATGCCATTATGTCCCCTTCAAATTCTCCCAGTCTATCTTTCACTTTCCTTATCACCACGTCTAAATATAATATAAACAGCAGTGGTGATAAAACACTTTCCTGCTTCACTCCTGTTTTCACCTCAAACCATCTATCGTTCTCGCACTCAGTTCTAACATTACAGCTGCATTTGTCATACATACTTTCTATCGCCTTCTTTAATCCATAATTCCTCTCCATAGCTCTCCAGAGCTTTTTCATTGGCACCAAATCGAATGCCTTTTGCAGATCGATGAAGGCTACAAAGAATCTCTTGCCATATTCCAGCATCTTCTCCGAGACCATTCTCAGTGTGAATAAGAGGTCCGTCGTTCCTCTTCCCTTTCTATACCCGTACTGTTCTTCTCCGAGTCTCGGCTCTACTTTCTCTCTCAACCTCCTCTCCAATATTCTTTCGTATATTTTCGTCAGATGGTCCATCAGTGAGATACCCCTATAATTATTACAGCTTCCAGCATCTCCTTTACCTTTATATATCGGTATTATTATTGCTTTGCCCCACCTTTCCGGCACCTTTCCCTCTCTCCAACACTTGTTCATCAAACTGATGATTTTCCCTTTCAGCTCCTCTCCTCCCTCCAACACTAACTCCACAGCCACTCCATCCTCTCCTGGAGCTTTACCCTTCTTCATCCTTTTTATTGCCTCTTCATATTCCTCCACCGTTATCTCTCCGCCTTCCTCCTCTTCCTCCTCCCTCATCTGATCTGCAGCTTCTTCCTCTTGTTCTCTGTATTCTACATTTAGCAGATCTTCATAGTATTCGGTCCATCTATCGTTTCTTTCTTCCGGTCTCATAAGAATCTCTCCGTTTCTATCTTTTATAATTCTAGTTACACTTTTTGGTTTTCTATACGCCTTCGCCATCTTAAATAGCTTTTTCTTCCCTTCGCCCACATCTCTCGTTATTTCTCCTGCCATTCTCTCTGTCTCCATCTTTTTTGCTCTCCTCTTTATTCTCTCTGCCTCATTCCTTGCCTGTACATATTCCTCCCTTGCTGCCGCTGTTCTTCTTTTCAGCCACTTTCTCATTTTCTCTGTTTTTTTCTTAATTGCTTTTTTCACTTCTTCGTTCCACCATGGTGTATGTCTTTTCCTAGTACCTCCTACCCATCTTTTACCAAGAGTTTTCTCTGCCACTTCCTGATGACATCCTGCAAGTCTTCATTTTCTTCTCCATTTCTTAGAGTTTCCTGCATTTCCCGTTCATAATTTCGTCTCGTTTCTTGTTCTGCCAACTTCTCCACTCTGATCACTGCCCTCTTCTGCTCATTTACTCTTCCCTCCCCTCTTATCTTCATGTCCGCCACCAACAGTCTATGATCCGCATCCAAGGACACTCCCGGGATCACCTTTACATTCTTTATCATCCTTTTATCGGAGACTATCATGTAGTCTATCACCGATTTTTGATCGAATTGTTCCGTTACCTGATTCCATCTATACCTCGTAAAGATATGCGACTCTCTATGCTTAAAAAACGTGTTCATTATTTTTAGATCGTTTTCACACAAAAATCAATCAACGCCTCTCCCTCCATGTTTCTTGTATCCTCTCCAAATGGTCCCAATACTCTCTCCATCTCTTTTCTTACTACTCTAGCGTTGAAATCTCCCATCAACACGCACCTCTCCCCTCCTCCTCCATCCCCACCTCTTCTTCCATCAATTCCATAAATCTAGTTTTTTCATCCTCTGAGTGCCCCTGTTGTGGTGCATATACCTGGAATATTCTATACTTTATACGGCCTATCTTCAACATGCACATCATCAACCTCTCATTTATAATTTTTACTTTCTGTATACATGGTGACAGTCTTGGTCCCACTATAATTCCGACACCATGCTTTCTTATTCCTTCTCTCACTCCACTATACATCAGAACAAATCCTTCTCCAATCTCTTTACCCTCCACATCCCCTCATTCTCATCTCCGCCATCCCCAACATATCTATCTTCCTCTCTTTCATGATATCTATTATCTCCTCCTCTTTTTCTCCATAGGTTCCCACATTTATCGTGGCACACCTATAATTCTTGAAAGTGTTTTCCTGATTCCTAGTCCGTAAATCTCGCAGAAGTCGTTGTCTAAAGTTCGGTCCGGCTTCCGAGGCTCGCGCTTGAGTTCTGCAAGCAGTTTATTTCGGGAAGCGGCTTGCTAGGCCTATCCTTCCCTAGCCATATCTCCTTTAGCCGAGGACACCTCCTGGTGTCCTCGTTGCCCAGGTTGCACGACGGGGACGTGGAGTTTGGACTTTGCAACCCATATATATATATATATATATATATATATATATATATATATATATATATATATAGTTATATATATATATATATATATATATATATATATATATATATATATATATATATATATATATATATATATATATATATATATATATATATATATATATATATATATATATATATATATATATATATATATATATATATATATATATAGTGGATGGCACGGAAAAAATCAATTGATTTTTTCAATTGATTTTTTCACTTGCTTTTTGCTCCAAAAAATCATGATTTTTGGCTTATTTTGATTTTTTGCTTTTTTATATATATTTTTTATTTTTTTGGATATTTAAGTGATTTAATTTAAATAGAAATAAAAAATTAGAATTATAACATCATAGCAAGGCTACTCTGTTTCAAATTTCTACACTTTAAAAATGTCAACAAAATATCATGTTTCAAACATGTTTCTTTTATTTCTGATGTAATATATTATTATTATTACAAATAACACTCTTTAGTGTTTCTCTTTCATTGTGTCATAGACTATAAGCCCTATTTTAAGATTTTGAACTCATATATAGGGCCTAGGGTTAAAAATAATACTTAATCAAACTTAAAAAAAAAAAGTTTGTTTACAAATTATATTTCTCGTGACGTCACGATTCTCAAAAAATCCAAAAAATCCAAAAAATCAAAAATTGATTTTTTTCTCAAAAAATCCCCAACCCTGAAAAAAATATATATATCGTTGATTTGATACTGATTACTGAGGATAAAATATCGATATATCGATATATCGGCTGAAAATATCATCGATATTTTTTCGATACTATCGGAAAAAATATCAATATCGAGGCATATTTGTAGATACTGTACTGTGATTTTTTTTCTGAGTGGGCCTTAAATTCAAAAATTTTCCAGTTCAGAAAGTTAAGTTAAGTAGCTTTTAAAGAAAATTTTTAGTGGCAAGCTTGGAATTATGTCAGAAGCCTGCCACTAAATAATTTTCTCTTAAAAACTAAACTTAACTTTAACCTTTCTTGAACTTAGAAATTTTTTTTGAACTTAAATTTTTTCAGAAAAAGTCACAGTACAGTATCTACAAATATGCCCAATATCGATATATATCGGTCCTCTTGCGGCATCCCTAGTTCTTGTCGCGTATTTCAGAATGTGCTAAAACATGGCAGTCCACTATAAGAAATATTATGGAGTTTCTTAACACTTTAGTAATGTTGTAACTTTTCCTTATTTCAGTAGATGACGATTTTCGTTTTCATCATTCTTCATTATTATTTTAGATTATATCCTGTGATTTTTATAAAATCGGGGTGACACCCTCTGCAACTATCAGAATTTAAACACAGAGTGTCTTCCTTGTGTAGAGATATTTGTCTGGGACAGTGAAATAAATGTAGAGGGTGGCTGCCTAATATTAAACCTTTGATTCAAGATTGGGTAATTGTTACCCAGAGGGTTGTCACCCCCGATTTTTATGAAAATCACAGATATACTCTAAAAATAATAAAGAATGGTGAAAACGAAAATCGTCGTTCTCAGAAAAAGTTACAGCCTCTCAAAGTTTTAAAAACCCATAGGAAGATATTAAAAACAAAATTTTTTTTTTTGAAAATCACAGAATATATATTCTAAAAAAATAATAATGAAGAATAGTGAAAGCGAAATTCGGCAGTCTTTTTAGAAAAAAAAGTTGCAGCCTCTGAAAGTTAAAAATTTTCCCATAGACTTTCTTAAAATAAAAATTAGTGGGCCTCATGCTCGTTTTAGGGCCATCCTAGTTCAGGTTATGATAAGATTAATTCTACATAGATTTTTAAAAAATACCTAACAAAACTTATCATAACCTGACTTAGAGGGCCTGAAATGAGACCTAACCTGGATGGATCAATATTGAAAAGTCTATGGGATTTTTAACAACTTTGAGAGGCTGTAACTTTTTTCCTAAAGAGAGGACAATTTTCCTTTTCACTATTCTTCATTATTATTTTTTTAGAGTAAGGATGGTCCTCCTGATTTGGGGCGATCCCTCTTTAATGAAATCCTGCATACCTATAGATCAAAATAATAGTGTGGTTCAAAAGTTCATATGGGCTCTACTAGTTCTGCGGCTGCTGCTGTGTTTTTCTCCGATCTTTCCCTTACACAAAATTGGAAACTCTCTTCACTGCATTCGGTGACCTTCCTGGAACTATATGCCATTCTCAGGGCATTACAGTTTGTGGTGGCCCATCTCTCTCCTCAATCCATTATACTTTTTTCTGACTCGTGTGCGGCCCTTCATATAATTGCTAATCTCCAGCCTACCAAATACAGGAGAATTCAGTTTCAAATTCATAGGATCATCAGTGGCATGTCTCCTAGCCAGGGTTGGGCACTACATTTCCACTGGGTCCCTTCCCACATAGGTATTGCAGGTAATGAAACTGCCGATGTCTCTGCTAAGTTGGCCCACCAACATCAATCCATTGAATCTTTTCCCTTAGAGTTGGCAGAATGGTATACCTGCATTGGTTGTCGGTCTCTTTAGAAAAAGTTACAAACTCAAAGTTGATCAAATATTGAGGAAGTTTAAAAACGAAATTTTTTTTTTTTAAATCACAGGATATATATACTCTAAAAAAATAATAATGAAGAATAGTGAAAACGAAAATCGGCAGTCTCTTTAGGAAAAAAAGTTACAGCCTCTGAAAGTTTAAAATTTCCCATAGACTTTCTTATAATAAAAATTAGTGGGCTCGTGCTCGTTTTAGGGCCATCCTAGTTCAGGTTATGATAAGATTTGTTAATTCTACATAGATTTTCTCTGTGTATACCTAACAAAACTTATCATAACCTGACTTAGAGGGCCTGAAATGAGACCTAACCTGGATCGATCAATATTGAAAAGTCTATGGAATTTTTAACAACTTTGAGAGGCTGTAACTTTTTTTCCTAAAGAGAGCGACAATTTTCGTCATGTCATTAAAAATGAGCACTACATTTCCACTGGGTCCCTTCCCACATAGGTATTGCAGGTAATGAAACTGCCGATGTCTCTGCTAAGTTGGCCCACCAACATCAATCCATTGAATCTTTTCCCTTAGAGTTGGCAGAATGGTATACCTGCATTGGTCGGGAGGTAAAGGCTGTTTGGAGAGTGGAGCTCGGTACTTTCCTTGGCACCCATCCCCTGGGACAACTATATGGAGAGGATGTTCGGTTTTCTTTCCCCTGTGCTCGTCGCTTGGAGACTGCCATTACGAGACTGCTAATAGGGCATCTTGGCCTCAATGGGCACCTCTTTCATCTGGGTCTTTCCGACACACCCCTCTGTCCGTCTTGCAATGGTGCTTTTGAGAGTGTGGAGCACTTTCTCCTTCAGTGTGGATCTTACTTGATAGCCAGGGAGGAGCTTCGGCTCTCCCTGCTGGGAGTGGGGGTTCCTCTTCTGACTCTTCCCGTCTTGCTAGGAAAGGTGAACGTGCCTCCGCTATATAGGGTTAAGGTACATCTGGCACTACTCCGCTATCTCAAATGTACTGGTCAGTTGGGCAGGTTGTGATCTTTCATGGGGTTTCTGTTAGAAATAGGTTCCGGAAGGGGTCTTGCTGACTTGAATATCAGTGTTTGGCTAGTGGGGAGGGATTTCCTAGGTTCTTTAGCTCATACTAGGTTTTCAGCATCTTGCAAAGCCAGGAGATCCAGTATTCATTAGTGACTTTTGCTATAGTTTCCTGAAGCAGCCCAGGGCTAAGGGGGACCTGTGAGGTCCCCAGGAAGCCCTCAATCTCATCAAGTAAGTAATCAACAACTCTACTGCGTAATATAAGTTGCTAGTTTATAATTGCCATATACATTAATAAAAAACTAATCAAAGGAGTTCCTAATTTTTGGAAATGAAATATTTATATATTTTAAATTTATGTTTCTTTACTTATTTTTTAAGAAAGTTTACACAAGTAAGATTTTCGCAATTTTTAGGACAAAAACTCAAGTACTCAAGATGAATGTCAAAAACTCAATTATTATTTTCAATAAATCAAAAGACATCATTACAAGTGTCTGACATGGCAAAATTTCTTAAAAGTTATAACCCAAGTTGCAGCTCTAAAATTGGAGTAATTGTACATAATAAAATTAAGCAGGATCTCGATAGTCAGTAATATTCTGGTTGAATCATTTGCTCAAATTAGTAGTATATCTTATATAAAAAAACTTTTAATAATATAAAAATAAAAGAAAAATTATTTTAAACTTCCAAACCAATTCTATGCATGATTATATTATAATAGGCCCTTTTCTTTGGATGAGTTGAATTGTGCTTTGGCACAAATTAAAAGAAATTCGTCAGCTGGGAAGGATAATGTTATTTATCCTTTTCTGCAGCACCTAAATCTGAATAACAAAGAAAAGTTATTACAATTTTATAATTATATTTGGGAGAGGGGACTTTTTCCTGACAATTGGAGATTGTCTCTTCTAATACCCATTTTGAAAACTAATAAAATGGCTACAGATCCCAAGTCATACAGACCAATAGCTTTGACTAGTTATTTATGTAAGGTAAGTTGGAAGAATGATTCTCAAATCATTATTATCCTTCTTTTATGATGAAAATATATGGTAATAAAGAAAAATCAAAGAGGGGTTTCAGAAGAATTGCTCAACAGTGGATAATCTATTCGACTAGAGAGAAATATTAGGGAAACCTTTATAAGAGATGAGTACCTAACTACAGTCTTCTTGGATATAGAGAAGGCTTATGATAAGACTTGGGTATTTGGTATTCTGTTGAAATTACACAATATTGGAGGGGAGAGGTTAATCTGCCAATGTTTATGGAGAATTTTGTAAGGCAAAGGAAAATACAAGTAATTGTGGAAGATAGGTATTCGAAATATTTGAAGTGGAATGTGGGATTCCTCATGGCAGGGTGTTAAGCCCAGTTCTTCTCATTATTTATAAATGATATTTGATGATAAACCTCCAGGGAGTTCAATATTCCATTTATGCTGATGATGCGTATATAGTATAGACATGAAAAGCAAGAAACATCTTGTGTAGTAATACAACAAACTGAATGAAATATCAAACTGGTCAGGAAAGTGGGGAGTAACTTTCTGTAGCAATGTCTTTGCACATAAGAAGCTTGATGAAAATTTAGTCCTGAGACTCAATAATCAAATTTTACAGTTTAAAAATACACAAATTTTGGGGATTAATCTTTGATAAAAAATTAACATGGAGATCTCATATTATTGTGGTCAAACACTTGCACGCTCATCTGCTAGGGTCCAGGATCGAATCCCAGCATGGGGAAAATATATCAGGGGGTATTTACAAATGCAAATTTGATTGTAGGGTATTGCATTTCTCTTGTACATAATGAACCCCAGTCTTGGTATTATTATTCACCATGCGTGGTACCCTGTTTGGCCCTATGCCCGAGTGCAAGCGGGAAGAGCACGACATGTCCTATTTGGAGAAGTATTCTCAGATTCTTCTTTTGTCTCATCATGGCATAGTGGTCAAACACTTGCATGCTCATCTGCTAGGGTCCAGGATTGAATCCCAGCATGGTGAAAATATACCAGGGGGTATTTACAAATACAAATTTGATTGAAGGGTATTGCATTTCTCTTGTACATAATGACCCCCAGTCTTGGTATTATTATTCACCATGCACAGTACCCTGTTTGTCCCTATGCCTGAGTGCGAGCAGGAGGAATACACAGTAATGCTCTGCTTGGACAGTAGAAGTATTCTCGGGTTCTTCTTTTGTCTCGTCGTGGCGTAGTGGTCAAACACTTGCATGCTCATCTGCTAGGGTCCAGGATCGAATCCCAGCATGGTGAAAATACATCAGGGGGTATTTATAAATACAAATTTGATTGCAGGGTATTGCATTTTTCTTTATATATATATATATATATATATATATATATATATATATATATATATATATATATATATATATTATTATTGTTATATATATATATATATATATATATGTATATATTATTTTATATATATATATATATATATATATATATATATATATATATATATATATATATATATATATATATATATATATATTATATATATATATATATATATATATATATATATATATATATATATATATATATATATATATATATATATATATATATATATATATATATATATATATATATATATATATATATATATATATATAGTCTGAATAAATTAGTAATGGTGCAAGTCAATTTAAGTCCCTATAAAAAAATTGAAATGAAAAACCTATGATGTGAACTTCTCTGGTTGTAAAGGTTCTGGAAAAGTTACTGAAAGGTCATATAGAGAAATATTTAGAAGATAACAAGGTATTGTATGACTCCCAGCATGGTTTTAGAAAGGGTAGGTCATGTCAGACAAACCTTTTAGAATTTATGGAATACATTACTGACTGCATTGACCGAGGAGATCCAGTTGATATTGTATATTTAGACTTTAGTAAAGCTTTTGATAAGGTTCCCCACATAAGGCTGATGAAAAAGTTATTGCAATGTGGTATAGGTGGAGTGGTATATGGTTGGATTAAAGAGTGGTTGCGAAATAGAAAACAGTGTGTACAACTAAATGGGAATAAATCATCATGGGAAATAGTGAAGAGTGGTGTCCCACAGGGTTCAGTGCTGGGTCCACTATTGTTCCTCATATATATAAATGATTTAGACCAGGGACTTAAATGCAAGGTTTCTAAGTTTGCAGATGATACTAAAGTGGCCACCTCAGTTAGGAATAGTGAAGGATGCATAAAGATTCAAAATGATCTTGATAAACTTCTTGGGGGGCAGATAAGTGGCAAATGAATTTTAATAGTAAAAAGTGTAAGGTTCTTCACCTAGGTTACTCAAATAAAAGTTTTAACTACGATATGAATGGGGATTGGCTTGAGTCTGTGTACCAAGAAAAGATTTAGGTGTGAAGCTGTAATTTGAAAGTAGCTAATCAGTGTTTGTAAGACTGAATAAAGCTAATAAGATGCTAGGTATAATAAATTGCAATGTTGTTTACAAGAGCAAGGAAGTTATAAGTAAACTGTATAATAGCTATGTTGGGCCAGTATTAGAGTATTGTGCACAAGTTTGGGCCCCTTATTTAAAGAAAGACATAGATATGCTAGAGAGAGTATGTAAAGCAAAAAGGATGATTTCTGGATTTAAGTGAAGAGCTATGAGGAGAGGCTGAAGGAGTTAGAATGTTTTCTGCAGAAAGGCGATTTCTCAGAGGGGGACATGAAAAGTCTACAAAATATTTACATCTGTTGATAATATGGAGACCAATAAATTTTTATAGTAGAACACAGACCAGAGACCAGGGGGCATAAAAAAGCATTCATACAGTAATAGGGTATATTGATATAAGAAAGCATGCATTCAGTAATAGGGGTTGTTAAATTTTGGAATAGTCTGCCAGAGGAGGTTGTTGAGTGTGACCTGATTGCAACATTTAAGAAAGGGTTAGATTCGTTTATGGATGAGTTGGAATAATATATTGACGAAGCCAAATTGGCGGGTTTAGTTGTGATATAGTTATAGTTAGATGGCATGTGTGACCATAATTTAGTTATTAATGCATGTGGATGGTTTGGGTATCATATTTATATATCATTAGTTTTGACTAAGCCAAATTGGTGGATTTGTAGTTACAACAAATTGACAAGCCCTAGGGTGCTTTGTGGATTTGCATGAGCATGTTTGGGTAGTGGGTTGACTGGGACAGTCTGATAGGCCCATGTGGCTTTTACTGTCTCTATATTCTCCTTATGTCTTATGTCTTTATGGCAAGTTGATTTAATCTTCCATTTTTTGTAAAAAAAAATTAGTCCAAATAATTTACTTCAAGATTTTAAATGAACAGTGATGATTGGAAAAATAATATTCATACAGGAGTGAAATGGAACAATGAAAAGTAGCAATATTTTTATTTCAAGCCAATAGGAATAAATTTGATAACAGTGAGAGAAGTTTAAGTTATTGTTTAATTTTGTATGTATGTTTTTGAAGGAACTTTGCCTTGACCAAGGGTTATGGACTTGTGACATTATAACAAAGGAAAAAAGTATGCTTAACTTTGTTGGGATTTGGTGATTGGGTTATATTCAGTGTTTCTTTCAGGCATACTTCTGGGGGGGCAAAGCCCCCCTGGAGACAGTCGAGTGCCCCCCCCCGGAGAAAATCAAGCTTGAATTAATTTTTGCCATAAAATACAAAATAAAGCAAATAAGTATAGAAAGCATGTTTAAATCTATGTTATCTAACCATAAATAATAAAATCAGGCAGAATGTAGAACTAGCTAGATATGCATAAAAAGAACAAAGTGTCGAATTCTTACTCTGAAAGTCTTGATTGTGAACGTTTTTGAGAAAGTTATGTGAGAAAATGGGTATTGCATAGAAATTTCTTTCGGAGAAGGTCCTATTAGGTAAGGAGTGCCTTAGTTAATATATTGTTATTAGTGTTTAATTTTCTCATGATCTCATATATATACTATATATACCGTAATATATAATATATATATATATATATTATATGATAATATATATAATATATATAGTATATTATATATATAGTATATATAATATATATATATTATAGTATACTATATATATTATATATATATAATATATATTAAGAGAAAAAATAGATGCTGTTAGGATGATAACTTTAGATACCATCGAAACAAGTGACCATATTAAGGAGCCGAAAAGAAAAAATTAATATATTAAATTTTTAATTTATTAGTGATTGTCAAAAAAATATATAATGCATAATTATATATATATATAACCGTATATATATATATATATCATATATTTATATATATATAATATAGTATTATTTATATATATATATATATAGTATATATATAATAAATATATATATATAAATATATATAATATATATAATATATATATCATAAAAAGCCCTACACAACATAAGTTACATTTCATTCGACGGGCCTTTACAACTTATTTCCAAAAATAAAGTGACAGTTACCCACGACTTTTTTGCACGTTGGCATTTCTAAATGGTTGATCCGAATTGTGTAAAATATTACTGAACCTTGAAACAGAGTAAGAAAACATTAATTGAAGCCATAAAAAACAATTTAATATATTATATATATATAATATAGTATACTATATAATATATATATATAAATATATATATATATATATATATATATATATATATATATATATATCAGTATGATGGCATATAGATATATTAGGGATGTACCGGAACCAGGTCGGCCGGGGAACCTCGATTTTTTGAGAAGTCCGCGTTTCGCCGGAACTAACCGGACACTTTCTACTTTTTCAAATGTCTTTCTTAAAAAAAATGTCAGTAATTGGTTTGTCATTTACTCAGTTTATGATTTTTGCATAAAAAATACTATTGAAAATTGAATATACATAAACAAACATCATGATTAAAATGACCTCGACTCTATAGTTTCGAAAACTAAATATATAAGAAACAATATTTTCACACTCGAACCGGAAGCTTCTAGATTCTAGAACAATGTTGGTTTTTTTTTTGTTTTTTTGAATTTTTTTTTCTTTTTTTTTTTTTTTTTGTTTTGACATTTCCTTTTGTTTTTGTTTGTTTGTTTTTGGTTAATTCTCCATATTATTGCCTAATTATAATAAGTTTAGTACATATATTATTATTTAGGTTAATTAAGTATTTAAATTATATATATACTGTATAATATCTGAGTACTGTCTAATTTATTTATTTCTTTATTAAAAAGACTGAACTACACATTGATGAATTTACTTATTATATAGATAGAAATATACTTATCATTAATTAAGGTGATAGCTATGATTAATTATTAAGTTTCATAAAAAAAAAAATTTGCCTAAAAAGTAAAAGGATAAACAAATCTCGGTTTTTTATATAAAAAATAACGTAAAAAAAAATCATTGATTTAAATTGATTTCATTCTTTTGTGCCAACCCTGCTCTAGAATCTTAAAGGGGATAAATAAAATTTTACAGGGTATTATTATTAATTATTAGATTCATTATCATTATTATTATATAGTAGTTAGTGTATTGTTAGTATTATTTATTATTATTATTATTATTATTATTATTATATTATATTATTATACACTGGTCAACAAAAAAAAGATTTGAAAATTTTTCTTGATCGACTTTCTGTTTAGGCGAATATGTAATTCGAGGTCTGCTGATTCCATAAATAATGTCGGATTGCTGTATATCACATTCCCGTTTTCGTTGGCAATCATGGACCCTATTTTGCATTATTTCCCTAGAAGGAATGACAAAATTCATTGTGCGCACTACCGAGGCCGTATAGACGTTTACAATCTACCGTAGCAGCAGGTTTACTGCGGTCGATATTCGGGAAGCATGTGGTAACTTTAGTGTGTCTACATGTATGGATGCCAATGGACCTGGATGAGGTCTATCATCCATCTGAAATACAGTCTCGATGGTCCCATGTGGCTTCTGGTTGAACTGAACGATCTTGTACGAGAGTCGTATTTGCCGAAGTTGTCCTGAGCTGTTGGCTCGAGGTTGCATGAAAATGACTACCTGGACCATGCACAAGAGTAACATTTTATCGTAACAGAGAGCAGAGCTGGGGAGGTTCTTCCAGTCAGATGGTAACCTTGTGATTTGCAGTGAAGTTGCAAGCCTACTACTCGCTATGGACTCCCAGCATACGAAGTACGTGAGTGGCGACTGTTATTGACACTTCCAGGCAGTTTAGTTGTGTGTGTTACACACGGCAACATATATGCTTTCGCTCAGTAGGGTACTCGGTACGATGAGGAGAGAGTATGCAAATATCAAGACAGTTTTGGAGAGGCTACATATCAGGTACATGGATGTTAATATGCGCCAAACCTCAAAATGGTAAAACATCTTTGCTCGCGTCAGCAGCAGTTTCACCAAATATCCCTGCTTCCTGTTCTATTGGGACACCGGGCGGCAAAGGATCACTGACCAAAAGAGAATGGCCACCGAGGGAAACCTGATTGCAGGTGACAGGAACATGTACAACCCCCGTACCAGTACAGAGAGAAAATCATCATCTTAACTTCCACTCCACAAAAACTTGGTTTGATGAAAGCAATTTGTGAAGGCCCTAGACCATGATTGTGAATGCTTCCGCTACATATGCTCATCGTTTCTGTCTGAGTGACCGAGAAAGAAAAAAAAAGTGGAAATGATTCGTTTTAATTCAGAGTTCAAAACCTCAATGCATTTAGGATAATTATCTTATCACCAATAGAATTAGATGCAAATACAAACCACAAAAGAATTTAGCAATAGATTGAGAAGATAGAAGGAGATATAAAATGAGGAGTCAGACAGTTTCATTTTCATGGATGTCAGAATGACGTATAAGTTGCCATACTTACATTCTCACCTTATGCATAATTTCCGGCTAACCTAGCGATGTTAGTGATGAGCAGGATGTGAACGCTTCCACCAAGATCTAAAGTTCATGGAAGGACGTTACCAGGGCAAGTGGGATATTCAATATGATGGCCGACTATTGTTGGAGCTTGATGATGGATATTCCAGACCCTATGCACAGTAGATCGTCTACGATGAAGAAAAGTCTACCATCGTAGGTATGTCTTACATTAACGAAACCCATTCCTTCTATTACATTCATTGGTTTTCCCATAATTACCCTTATTCATAGTTGTATTTATATGTTTAAACATATATCTATCAAAGACATGTATAATATCATTGCGATTGTTTCTCTCCCTTCATATATCCAATATATACTATATATTATATATTATATATAATATATTATATATATATATATATATATATATATATATTAAAATATATATATATAATATATTATATATATATATATTAATATAACCGTAATATATATTATATATATATAGTTATATATATATAATATATATATATATATATATATTAGTCATATATATATATATATAATATATATATATAATATAAATATAATATATATCATATATATATCCATAATTGTGACAGGACCTCTTGAAAAATTAAAAGATCATAAAATTTTCAAAATCTGTGTACACACAATATCTCACAAAGCGATGTGATATGCAAAACGATTACATTTTTGGAATCAATACATCAAATATATCAATAAACCAATTGCGAAACCCCGTCCAAGAAATTTCATGGTTTACCAATATTTTTATGATTTATTTTACCAATTATAATATTAATGATTAAAATTATCTTACGATAGTTAAACATATTAATATTAATATTATTATAATTATATATTATATTATTATGAAAATAATATTAACTTTAAAGTAAAAAATTACTACAACAACAAAATGAAATAAACTATGTCAGACAATAAAAAAGTTTTTTTTTAATTTTTAAAACAAGACTCTGTAATTATCTTATTTTAAAAATGAATTTATCTTATGAAATATTGAAATGTTTTCCATTTTTAAGTTGCTTCCATGTTGTGGAGTTAAACGTGAACTCTTTTCCTCAAACACGTTACCAGCGCTTCTGAAAAAAGCTTTTTTTTAAAAAAAATGCTTTCTGAAAAAAGCTTTTTAAAACTTGAAGACCCGTGAAACTTTATATAATATATTCCTTTAATTTACTCAATAACTTTATAGATCCGTTTATCAAATGTTTTGCAGCCTGGAAAAACTTAAAGCTCAACAGTATGGATTATGTCAAGATTGCCAGATACTTTCTAGAAGACTCCACTATGTTAATCAGACAAGTTTTAAGACTTAGATTATGATAAGGTGTAGCCAGAAGTCAAAAAGTTCCTGGTTCCGGCGCGGAAACCTTTCCGACCGGAACTTTTCAACGGTTCACGGAAGTTCCGGATTCCGGCCGGGAACCAAAAATTCTGGTTTCCGGTACATCCCTATTATATATATATTATATTATATATAATATATATACTATATAATAATAGGTTTAAAAAAATATATGTATATATTATATATATATTTAAAAATAAAAAAATATAACATTTCTGAGCCCTATTTTTTTTTCTTTTACTTTGTCATACCGGTACTTAACCTCTTCTCTTTTTCGGGATCATGATTAAGAACAAAGACTCTTATTCAATAGCCGCAAGCAGCAAGACCTTAGTTAAAAAAAACCGAGAAGGGGAAACGCAGCCAAACAGATCAATTTTCACAAATTAAAACCTACATGATTTAAAAGAAAGTTGAAATAAAGATACAGGATCATCCAGCTCACATTCCGAAAAATCGTCTGACAAACAACGCTACTACAAAAAACAATGGGAACAGAAATATAGTTGGCTGCATACAGTGAAGAAAAACGAGGGGCATTTTGTAACTGCCAAAATTTCATGAAAAATGAGGCAAATGTTCTACAAAAGACAGTGGGAAATTTAGCCTCATTTCAAACTTTCAAAAAAAGGCTTTAGGAAAAACTAGGAACATAGAGAAGCATGAACACTCTTCGGCTCCACAATATAAGTGTAGAAATGGAAAACCTCAGGAGACAGCTATGAAGAAAACGATTCACGCTCAAATTGTTCAGTAGAGTGAACGTGAAAGAGACTTAAATAGGAA
This sequence comes from Trachelipus rathkii, assembly GCA_015478945.1. Lineage (NCBI taxonomy): Eukaryota > Metazoa > Arthropoda > Malacostraca > Isopoda > Trachelipodidae > Trachelipus > Trachelipus rathkii. The sequence continues at coordinate 5,587 of JABUQX010117278.1, read as the reverse complement.
AGTTTAAAAATACTTTCGAGGGTTGTATTTTTGGGTAAAGGAAGAAGTAGCTTTACTAAATATCAGATCAGAGTTTGATTGGAAGTATTTTGGACAAATTGAATGATGATTCTAAAACATGGAGAAAAGATCAGAATGATAGGTCGAATTACAGCAGCAAGCAAGGACACTGCCACGAGCGGGAACTTCTGTTTAGTAATTGGAGAGTTTTGAAGGATGAGGGTGCAGAAAAAACTATTGAAAAACTAAAAATAAACTCTAAATATAGCAGATGAAAGCACTTCTTTAAGAAATGAAATGGAGCTGAGGATAATGCTTAGAGTAGTGGAGGGTAAAAATCATGTGGAAAAGTTCTTGTCAATTGTTAAATACCCAATGGAAAAGCAGAAACTATTAAAAATGCTATTGATAAGGAGCCTGACTGATTTTGATTTAAATTATGACAAACATTATTTCTTTTGGATTTGATGGTGCTTTTAATATGGCTGGAAAAGTTGGAGTTGTAAGAAAAAGGCTTTCAGAAAATTAGCAAACAAAGAAGTTCTCTATTTACACTGTAGAGCACATATATTGTCCCTGGCGGCAGCAGGCTCCTGCAGGAATAAAAATCAGAAAGGTCAAAAGTTTTTTTTTTTTTCATATTTTGAAAAGAACACTTTTACAAAACTGTTTAGCAAGTTGCCAATAAAAAACAGAAAATATTTTTGCGATGATTTTCGCCATCATTTATCATGATCAATTTCACTCAAATTCCAGAGATGCATGTGAAGTGCACACTGGTTATCTCCTATATAAGATAGGAATGCTGTCTTCAGGAGCTTAAAGTCAATTTTTATGGCTTGTGAGCATATCCACAAAGAAGGGACAGACCTTGCATCACTTGCAGGGGGAATCTTGCTGGAAATCAGAAATGAGAGTTTTCCCTGTCACCTGTTATGTAATGAATGAACTATTATAGTGTCACTCCCTTATCCTAGCAATGCGTTTGCAAATGAAGACTTAGTATAACCAAAAGTCATCAACCAATACTGGACAAAATTGCCACCTGTGGGGACGTCAATTGAGTGACTTACAACAAAAAACGTTCGGTGTGTGAAATAAGGATAGTTTGCATTGAAGTATGCGCCTGATTCTGATAAAATAAGAATAAGTGCATAAAGCTATTGAAGATATACTGCCCGATAGTGTAATCAAAGAAATTGAAGAAATGAAAGGTCAAGTTATGACCTCAAAATTTGATCTTATGCTAGTCGCTTTGAGACGTTTCAGTCAATAACAAATTTACCGATATTGAAGTAAGAAAATTTTGTGACAGATTCCCGATGCTTAATGCGGAAGGTATTACTAGCTGACCTGAAATCCTTCAATTTTATATCAATTCCATCGCTGGAAAGCGAAATATGTTAAGCGATGAAGTCCATTGTCGAAAAATATTGGAACACGGACATGGGAGTATTGCTAAGTTACAAAAACTCTTTGAAATTCCTTTCTTGTTCATTCCTGTAACGACAGCCTCGGTAGAAAGATCGTTCAGTACTTTGAACCGAATACTAAGTAAGACAAGAAATAGAAAGCTTGCCGCAGAACCTTAATGCATGTACTGGATGGATAAAGCATTCGAGGTCAGGTCTTGCAGATCCAATGAGCGATTTTCTAGAAAAAACATAGACTTGTTTATATACGGATGAAGAAAAAACTCTTCTTACGGATTCCTTTTAAACTACTTTTTAATGAATAATACCCCTAAACTACCTTAAGTTTACTAAGTGTCTCGTTCCAGACGGCTGGTAATAGCTTACAAAGATCCTAACGAGAAAATAATGAATTAATAAATATAATAAATAATAATTTTAATATTATAAAATAACTAAATATATATATATATTAAATTAATGTATACTTATATTATGATCTATAATAACTATAAATACTACTACTTAGTATACTTAACTATATTATAATACTTGATATAATATTATTTATATATAAAGTAATATAATAATATATATTTATTAAAATTACAATCGAAAAAAACACTATACTAGTTAATAATGAAATTTTTAAATTATCTATTGGCCCGATACTATGAGTATTAATGAATTATATCTATATATTTAATATGATAAGTCATAAGTATGATTTAAGTTATGTAGTACAATATTTAGTTGACAATAAAAAGAGAATGAATCAAGAAAGATAATATTATATAAATCAAAACTGAATTATTTTTATTTTTATTGATTAGACGTTGGATTTTTTATTATAAGTTAATATAAAGAATTCATATAGATAGAATTATAAGTAACTTTTTTGATGTACCGGTAAGACGACATATTTCATAGTATATTTGTGATATCAAGTGTGCAAATTGTTTGTGTTTTGTTCTATAACAGTTCGAATAACTTGAATAACGTGGTGATGAACTATCGAGACTTAGATTAAATATTCGTGAATAGAGTGAGTAGTGTTATTTCATAATGTCATTCATTGAGAGTCATAATACTAAGTAAATATAAGTTATGTTCCTAACAGGTTAGAGTTCAAGGTGTAGTGAGTGACATATTCATGGGAGAGAGTGTTCGAGTTTGGTTAAAAAGAGGTATGGTGGATGACTGGGGATTGTGTAGATGAAGTGTAGGTTACGTAGGGTGAGGGGGTGGGGGGGGCATGTAGCAAAAGGTCTGTTCTAGGGATGTGAATATAAAGATACAGTTATACTCACTGATAAGTTTAAAAGTAGACTGTGACATTAAACTAAATAATATCTAGTATGTAACTTAGAAGAACCTGTATTTTTAACATGCTCACATTACGAAATGGGGGTAATAATTTGGTAAGAAGTTAATTACGCTGGAGTAAGGCGAATTATTAAAGTGATGTAATAGTTGAAATCAAAGTAGTGAAACGGCAGTGGAGCAGAAACATTAGATTGGTTTATACTTTGTAAAAAGAATTAATAGAATAATGAAAAAAAATTCTCAAAAAAAAACAAAAAAAAAGGCCTAAACCTAATTCTTAACAGAGGATTATGACTGGGAAGCTAGTCAGAAGGTTATCGAGTGTGTGGTGTAACAGTGAAGGGCACAGGACCACAGCGATCCAAAAAACCACGTCGGCGAATAGTAGATAGGTTGAGTTTCATATTTTTTAAACTCTCTGCTACAGCGTATATTATATAGAGTCTTCAAATTATCAATGCTGCAAGAACATAGTGTTGAATCATTTTTATCATGATGTTTTGTTTATGTATATCAACTAACAGTTTTCCTGTTCGTTAAAGATTATGTATTATTTTAATGGGTTACATACCTGGATGTACTATAAGAGATCCGGGGATCTTAATTTATATTTTTTGTTTTATTTGTTTTGTTTTAATATCATGACAACGAATTTTTATGTGTGTTATTATCCTGAAATTTTTGTGTATTATATGTAGCTAGTGTTGTAATAAACATTAAGCGGTGAGTAGAATGTGTGATGTGTCCCGTTTAGTTTCCGGCCGTCGGGTATCGGAACCGGAGGACTTGCTTCATTTAGAGAAAATTATTCTGTGATGTTGTAACAGACAACAGGCAAATGGTAGTGGGTTCCATTTTGTGACCATTAGACCTGGGTGTTCCTGTGTACAGGCATTCTGGTGGGAAGATCTTTGTGGGTTACATAGTGAAGCTTTAGAGGTGCGTCCGAGGCTGAGTTGTATAGCTTATATAAGTAGTAATCCGTCAATGATTTATACTCAGGTAGTATTATATACGTATATAATATTATATAATGTAGATAAATATTAGTATATAGCTATAATATATAAGGTATAAGTTAGTAAAGATATAAGAAACTTACACAAAGGTTTATATATATATATATATATAGTTTTAATAATAATAATTATATTAATAATATTAAATAATAAATAAAATATGTTATTATTATTAAATTGTAGTTCTATCTTACATTTTTATATATGTCTCTATAAATCTTTCACCTCTGTTTCACTTTCGCAACACTTATTCTAGGAGATAAGTGTTTCACATATTTAATACCACCAACATTCGTTGATTCCACAAAGTAAATCTACAGCACCTAACTGTTCCAAACGATGCTATAGTAACTTATATGTCGCAAGATGTAAAACTTAACATAATATTTTTTTTGGTTTACAGCTAATATATAAGTAGTTGAGCTTTTTTCGCATCCTCGGATTACATAGCGAATGACAAAATATTTAACTACTCAGTTTTTTAAATGTTTTGTTGAAAGGAATTCCTTTCTGCCCCTCATATGGGTATTAGTGAATGAGGGACTTTTTTGGATATAGTCGTAAAGCATTTTTTGCGCCAATGTTTTTTTTTTTACATTTTTTTCCAGATAAGCCTTAAAGTTAAAAGGCAAAGTGCTTGTTTACTAGATAATATACAAATGAAACCGCCTTATTTATTATTAACATATTTTTTTAATTAATAATAAAAAAATAATTATTTCATTCATACACCTCAAATACTTTATTTATATGTATGAGTATATAACATGAAAACATGTAGTTTTAGTAGGGTTCGATTTGTTATATCAATTTGTTAGTTACACTCTATATATACCTCAGGTCAATGTATTATCCATAGTCGGTTACGGTATATATATATTAATTATATTAATATATATATTTAATATTGTAACCAAAGTGATCTCTATATTTCTTTAATTATTGATAATATAAAGTCATTAATTAGCGTTCATTATATATACGGTTTAATTATTAAATTTTCTCTTCATATAATTAATTGTATTTTTTAGGTTACCTCTTATGTAGTCTATTTATTTATATATTTCAATTTTTTTTTCTCGCAAATATGTTGTGATAAATCTTGAAATGCATATATTTTAATTGATTAAGTACAATTTAACCTACAATTTTTTACAATTTTTTTATATTTGCTCAGACAATTTCCTTACTAGCTTCTAATTTAACTTCTCACAGTAGTAATCTCTCAGTTAAACTTAGTGAAGAACTAGATTTATGATATGTCATTATAACAAGTAATATATCAAATCCTTTTTTAATATTATATTATGTAAATTTATCGTTACATTTGCGTTTAAAATCAATTCAAAATTTTGCAGTACCCCCCCCGGGAGGAATATAATTTGTCTGAATGAATAAATCACTGTGTATATAAATTATATTATTATATATATACTATATATATATGTAGTCAGATATTTAGTACGTTCATTTATATATATAATTGTGATCTATACTTATATGATATTTGTAAGTTATATAGATAAGTAAAATTTAATAAAGAAATACATAATCCAATTGGTGGATGTTTGGTGAATATTTAGGTAATGATAAATTATATTATTTGGTAATTGCCTAAAAGATAATTCCCGAGCATAGTGCTGATAATGAGGATAAGTTATATATATCACATGCCGGTATTAGATATATGCTGACACTACCTTAAGTATTATATATATATAGATGCATGAAGGAAAAGTTAAAACACTAATAACAATATATTAACTAAGGCACTCCTTACCTAATAGGACCGTTCTCCGAAAGAAATTTCATTATAGCAAATACCCATTT
>JABUQX010117277.1:17500-23946 GCA_015478945.1 Trachelipus rathkii | reverse complement strand
CCACTTATACACACATTCACTAACACACTTATTACAGACATTCACTATGACACTTACATTTACCCTAGACACTTACAATTACACTCACACACTTACACACAATCACACAGGATTTTTTACACTTACACTCACACACGCAGATTTACTTACCACTCACACAGATTTAACTTACAACTCACACCCAATTTACTTTACACTCACACAGAGTTTACTTACACTCACACACAGATTTACTTACACACACAGATTTACTTACCACACACACACAGATTACTTACACACACAGATTTACTACAGATTTACCTACACACAGATTTACTTACACTCACACACACACACCCACAACCAACTACACACGCACACTCACTTACACATAAAACGTATAATTTATTAAAACATTTTATGTTTTTAATTAATCACTACATTTATTATTACCTCAATTTCAAATATAACTAAAATATATTTTCAAAGTTCTTAAAACTTCTATTAATAAATCAATCATTATGTCTGTACAAAGAGAATTTATAATTAACTGATAATACTTTTGTTTATAAATTCTGAAAACAAAGAATTTTTAAATAACTATTTTACTTAAAATTTTATGAATTTTATTTATAAAAACATATATTTTACGTACCTTAAGCAATAAATCAGTAAATCAGTTAGGTCAGCCCCTAGCAACCCTCTACAACCAGCTACCCGCCCACTTTTGTTCTATTGACTTACTGCTTACATCATCTTTAGCCATGTGATAAGTATAAAAATAACAAAATAAAGTTCTTCTCTGCTAACATAAAATGTATTTTATTAAAATCTTTCTAAGTTCTTATTTAAAAAATAACAAATTAGATGAATTACATATATATTATTCGCTCGATGTTAACTAAAAATATTTTCAAAGTTTTTTAAATAATTCGGATTTTCTTTAATTATATTATTAATCTATGTACATTTGACAATCCATCACGAGAAACACAACAACCCGCACTCTTTACAGATACGAAACTGACCTTTTTCTGTAAAATGTTGTTAGGCCTAAATTTAGTCTTAAATTTAGGATAATCCTTTTTGTTATTTTGTAGCCCGGGGCGATTTTAGGCCTAATTCCAGGTCAAAATTATATTTCAAACTGACCTTTTTCTGTTAAATGTGGTGTTGCTATAACTACGTTAGGCCTAAATTTAGGCCTAAAATTTAGGATAAGCCTTTTTTGTATCCCATGCTGATTTAAGCCTAATACCCAGGTCAAAAGGAAATTCCAGTATAGACAAGAATCATTGTTATTATTATTATTTATAAATAATATTCAACTGAACATGCTTGATCGGTAAGATCCTTTAAGCGGGGTAAAGAGGAAATGTTTTCCTTACTTTTGATTGGACGGAGTAAGCCTTATCTCTATATGGACTCGTATGTGTAATTGGTTCGAGGAATTATTTTATCGTCTTTTGAAAATTAATTTTGTTCTTTAAACTTGTATTTCAGCAGGTGTTGTTTTATTATCTTTTAGACCCCAACTCATTTTTTAATATCATAGTCATTTTAGCTGTTAAAGCGGTGCACCAAGTTAATCGATTTGTTAATTAAAAGTGTTTTTATTTACTAATGTGTTATTTATTCATATTAAATAAATTACTAACATTGATGGAATAATTATTAATTTCATAAGAATAGATAATAATTAATTCACTAGAATTCGTATAGTAGCATCACGTGAAGCAAGAGCAAAACGGCAAAGAGCGCCCGCCAAGCCGAACCGTATGCGGAACCGGACGCCATGTGTAACCCGCCGGCGTAATATTTACTACAGCGGTCGCGAAAATTATGGGTGGCGCGTTGTTATTTCAAAGTGGTAGGCATAATCCTAGAGGTTGATATCTTTTGGACACCGTTCCCATTCAGTATGTATAATATTAGATTTGTGTACTGTATCAAGGTATATTTACTACCTTGCCATTATAACATGTGGTTCAAGCGCATTAGTTTTTATTTTTTAAAATCCTGGTATATCAGTGTTTATTACAAACCAATGGAGATATTCTCGATGGTTACCGAAGGCATACAACATCTGATATAGAAGAGGTTATGAACTTACATACTTCGATGTAATTTTGAAGTATAATGATATGATACCAATACTGGAAATCCATAAAGAGAAATTACGGTTTTAATCTTCTCTATGTATAAGTTATTAAAAAGTACACACATTGTTGTATTAAATAAGTATAAATTATGTAATATTTTTTTTAGATTAAACAACCTTTCATAACTGTTACATAGAGAAGTTAAAACCGTGAAAACCTGAAAAGGGAATGTTGAATAACTTTCTAAAACAATAACTCTACGTTCGTATATAGGTGTAACTTTAAGGCATTATAAAACTGTTTTACATTCCTTTAAAGTAATAAGATCTTTTAAAGGCATACCAAAAGAGGAAACACGCTTTTACGTCCACAGCCTGAGTATTGTTCTATTTTCCTCAAGGAATTATAACTTTAGGATAAAAATAAAACAAACTGCTTTTCTACAAAACAAAATGTTCTTTCAAAACTAAATGTTTTTCAAGAAACTTTACCAGTGAAATGGTATTTCTATAAATAAAATTCATAAAAGATGTTTGTAATGGAAAGTTTACAACGTGCTCGTATCATAAGCCATATTTTCAGCGACCGCCGTAGTAACTATTACGCCGCGGGTTCATGCGTCTGCGTTCCGCACCGGGTTCGCGCTTGCGGCGCTCTGGCGTTTTGCTCACGTGATTCTACTATTAAATCTAGTGATTATTAATTAATTATCTTATTTCTAGTGAAATAAATAATTATTCCTCAATGTAAGTTTTTTTTTTTATAAATATGATATACACTTAGTAAAAAAAAACCTTTTAATACAAATCAGAAAAACTTGTGCCACCGCTAACAGCATAAAATGACTATGATTTGTTAAAAATGAGTTGGGGCCCTAAAGAAAATAAAAAACAACCTGCTCCAAATACAAGTTAAAGACAAAGTTAATTTTCAAAAGACGATAAAATAATTTCTCGACCAATCACATACGAGGTCATATAGAGATGAGGATTACTCCGACCCAATCACAAGTAAGAAAACATTCCTTCTTACCTGCTTAAAGGTTCTTACCGATCCAGCTTGTTTCAGTTTGAAATATATTTATTAAAATTATAAAATAACAATCCCGATTCTCTTGTCCTACTATACTTGGAATTACCTTTCTGACCTGGTCATTAGGCTCTTAAATCAGCATGGGATACAAAAAGCTTATCCTAATTTTAGGCCTAATTCTAGGCACCTAACGTAGTATTTGCACACATTTACAAGAAAAAAAAAAAGGTCCCGTTTTGAAAATTATATTTTTGACCCCTGGAATTAGGCCTAAAATTCGCCCCGGTGCACAAAAAGGAGCATTATCTAAATAGACCTCCCTATACCAGTAGTACTTCAACACATTTTACAGATAGAGATTGAGGGTCATTTCGTATTCTGTAAGGAGTTGCGGTGTTGTTTTTGTGTTTTCTCGTGCGTGGATTGTCAATTTGTTACATAGATATAATAATTATAATAAAGAAAATTCCGAATTATTTTTAAAAAAAACTTTGAAAAAATATTTTTAGTTTTACATCGATGGCAGGCGAAATTAATAAATATAAATGTAAGTGTGAATAATGTATTTAAAATAAGAATTTAGAAAGATTTTAATATAAATACATGGTTATGTAGCCAGAGAAGACACTTATTTCGTATTTATACTTATTACATGGCCTAAAGATTGATGTCATAAGCTAGAAGTCAATAGAACAAAACGGTGGCGTAGCTTGTTGTTAGAGGTGGTTGCTAGGGGCTGACCTTTACTGATTTTACTGATGTTATTGCTTTAAGGTACCGGTAAAATATTAAATGTTTTAATAAAATTCCATTAAAATTTTTAGAATAGTTAATTTTTAAAACTTGTTATATGTATAAAATTTATAAACAAAATAAGTAATGTAACCGTTAATAATAAATTCTTTGTTTAAAGATAATGATTGATTTATTATAGAAGTTTTTAAGAAACTTTGAAAATATTTTTGTAGTCAATTTGAATGAGTAATATAAATGTACGTGATTAATTAAAACATAAATGTTTTTAATAAAATTATACGTTATATGTGTAAGTTAGTGTGCGTGTGTGTGCTGTGGGTGTGATCTATCTGTGTGTGAGTGTAAGTAAAATCTTGTTGTGTGAGTGTAAGTAAAATCTGTTGTGATAAAGTACATCTGTGTGTGTGTGTAAGTATTCAATCTGTGTGTGTAAGTAAATCTTGTGTGTGCAGTGTTAAGTAAATCTGTGTTGAGGTAAGTTAAATCTGGGTCTGTTTGAAGGTTAAGTAAATCTGTGTGAGTGTAAAGTGTAAAATCTGCAAAAATAATGATAGATGACCGTGTCGTGATTACAGTAAATCTGTGTGATTGTCCTAATGTGTAAGTGTGTCGTAAGTGTATGTAATTGTTAAGTGCTATGGGTAAATGTAAGTGTCATAGTTGAATGGTTGTATAAGTGTCATTACTGAATGTTGGTAATGTGTGTGTGTGTGTGCCCGCGTGTGTATAAGTGTAAATGTTAGTGTCTATGGGTAAATTTAAGTGTTCATAAGGTGAATGTGTGTAAAAGTGTCATAGTGAAATTGTGTGTTTATATGTGTAAGTGTGTGTGTGTGTGTGTTTATGTATGTGTCTGTATGTGTTGTGTGAGGTGTATGTGTGTTCTAAATAAATCAACAATAAGATAGAGTAAAATAACACTAAGTTAATAATAAAAATAAAATTAAAATAATAAAAATAATAAAAAATATTAATTAAAAATAAATCAAAATAAGAAAAAAATAATAAAAAATATTAAAATCAAATAATAAAAAAACTTAATGTTAATAAATATATTGAGTTTAAAGCGTTAAAACATTATAGGTTAAAGCAGGTAAACATAATGAGTTAAAGCAAGTATAAAACATGAGTTAAGCCAGTTAAAAACAATGGTTTAAGCAGTAAAGCAGTAAAACAAAAGCATTCTAATCCCCCCTTGGTGTTTAGGTAACACCTCTACTTGATTTACTATTTACTGCTTTAAGGTATGTAATGTTAATAAATATATGAGGTTTAAAGCAGTAAAACATGAGTTAAAGCAGTAAAACAGTTAAACAAAAGCATGTAGTAAAACATAGGAGTTAAAGCAGTAAAGCAGAAAGTTAAAGCAGTTTTAAAGCAGGTTTTTAAAGCAGTTAAAACAAAAGCTTACTTAAATCCTTACAAGTAACACCTCTATTTGATTTTACTGATTCTGCTTTAAGGTATGTAATGTTAATAAAAGTAATGAGTTAAAGCAGCAGTAAAAACATATGAGTTAAAGCAGTTAAACATATGAGTTTAAAGCAGTAAAGCAGTATGTTAAAACAAAACCATACTAACCCCTTGTTGCTATGTAACACCTCTTGATTTATTGATTTACTTGATTTACTGCTTTAAGGTATGTAATGTTAATAAATATGTGAGTTAAAGCAGTTAAAACATATGAGTTTTTTTTTGGATAAAAGGGCAGTTTAAACATGAGTAAAGCAGTTAAAGGCACGTAAAACAAAAGCATTTACTAATCCGATAGGTGTTAGGTAACACCTCTAATGATTTACTGATTTACTGCTTTAAGGTATGTAATGTTAATGTGTTTTTAATAAAATTTCGTTACAATTGTAGTAAAAAAAATGTTTATACATCAGACACTCTGGTTTTTTCTTCTTACATACAATTTTTATAAATTAAAAAGTATTAAGTAAAATATAAAAGATGTCTGTAATGAGTTACAGTTTTAGGTTCGCAAAAATGTTTTTAATAAAAATGTTTTAAGTATGAAATAAAAATGAATGACGTAGTATATATATATATATTATATAATATTAATATAAATATATATATATATATTATATATAATATAAATATATATAATATATATATATAATATTATATATATATAGAATATATTATATTAATATAGTATATATATATATATATATATATAATATAGTTATATATATATTATATATATATATATATATTTTTCAATTTTCAAAAACCTATTGCGCCTGCGGGCGCCGCGGCGGGCGATACGCGGAAATATTGCGCCTTGCGAGCGCACGCGGCGGTGATTGTTTGCGCCTAAATATTGGTTGCCTGCGGCGGACGCTACGCAACGGGAAGCCTACGCCACAGGAAGCATCTGCGGTGGGGTGCGGGGTCGTGCATGGCCTTCGCGCACATCGGATCATGCTGCGTCCTGGTCGGGCAGTATGATCTAGAGGTAGAACAAAAGATGATGTCATCAAAGATGAATCATCAATATAGGTGGTATCCAAGATGACGGTAGACAGAAGATGAGTCATCAAAGATTGAACCTTCAAAGTTGAGGCT
>JABUQX010117277.1:0-10000 GCA_015478945.1 Trachelipus rathkii | reverse complement strand
TTTATCTTACTTGCAGTTTCTTTATTAATATCTAGGCCTTTTATAAGTATTATTGCTAAACTCAGCGTCTTAAAGTTAACTTCAGGCTATAGTATATATAATATAATTATATATATATATATAATATACTATACTATATATTAATATATCTATATATATATATATAATATATATATATATATATATCTATACTATGATATATATATTATATATATATATATATATCATATATATATATTATATATATATAAAATATAATATATATATAATATAATATATATTATATATATATAATAATATATATATAACGTACTTCTCCATACTTGTCTAAAGTCCAATAAGTATGCAAAGTCCTGATATTCTTTTCTTCAAATTATATTTTACTAGAAATAGAGAATAGACCCATTAATTTCCCCTTTTTATATATATAGGAAGACGTATAAAGTGTGGTGAGATGCAAAGGCTATTGAAAGAACTTTCATATTTTAGTAAGCCTTGCTTTCTATATATTAATATCAATGGGTGTCGACTTAAAATTCGGAGATAAAAATGGCATTAGAAACTTTGACCCCAGTTGCCTAATATTGAAGCACAATAAATTGAACTCTTCGAGGGTAAAAGTAATGTAGATATGCCAAAAAATTAAAGATATATATATATTATATATATAATATATATATAAATAATATATATATATATATATTATATATAATATAATATATATATATATATATATAAATAATATATATAAGGGCGTATACACTAGGTAGGGTAGGGTAAGGTAAGGTAAGGTAAATATTTCTGGGTCTTTTTAATAAAATAAATGACATGAAAAAGTTAATTAATTTCTTATAAATTTAACAAGAAAAGTGAAAAAAAAAAGAAACTAATTAAAAAAAAAAACACTACTTTAGTAAAAGTTATAAATAATTAAATTAATTTGGAAATTTTGTTTCCGTAAAGTATTCAAAACGAAAGCATGTTGAATTATCGTTAAAGGAGTAGAAGGAAAAAATAGTAAATATAAAACAGTGCAATTGCGTGGGAAAAAGAGAGGTCGAGTATACTAATACACGAGATATTGGATAGGAGATGAATATGGGAACTCCATTATCAGGAGTAGGTAAAGTCTCTTCTTGGAATAGGGGACAAGCGCGAATGTTGTACGAAAGCTAACGAGAGAATTAAATGTCCTGCGCAGGGCGTATAGCGTAAAAATATAGGGAGATAGCGCACGCTGAGTGACATATTCGTATACTTTATTATACATACGGATGTGTAGTAGAGTGTGAGAAGGACATATTACTTCGAATAAATACCTGTATAACATTGGGATAAGTTATATGAGGCAGATGATGGTTGATAGTGGTGTGGTTGTTATTGGAGGTACATAAGAAGGATTATAGGATAATTATTATATTGGGGATGAGGTCATATAAGTAAGGAGGGAGGGTTATTAGGGTAGAGTGAGAAGTTGAAGAATAGTTAATAATATCTGCAGGTATAGATGATTTAAATTATTTAGTTTAAACCAAATGTGGTAAATGTATAGGACCTGTTATTCCAATCCCGGGTGTATTGATTGGATTTGAGAGAATCTTGTAGAATTGCTCTTTTATATGGAGGGCATAGTTTCGAGGATATGGAGGAGAGCAGTAATTATATAAGGGTTTAATTAATTATAAGGGTAAGGGGATTAGATATAAGGGGAACTGTATATAATTATATAAGGTAGGAAGTTTAATTTATTGAATATGTGTAGGGATATAATATATGACTGGTCAATTTATAGGGGTCGAAAGTAGTGGCCGTAGAGTGACTTGAATAGGTTACTATAATTGGTGTAAGAAACAATAGTAGTGAGTTAGGAGTGGTTATGATGGATGTTGATAGGTTAAGAATCTATAAATGAACAATATATAGTTGAAGTCATAAAAAAAATGAGAGGGAATATGAATAAATATTAGTAGTTATAGGTTTAATATTGGTAATATTTATGTCAAAGTCAGGCGATAATGATAGGTAATTATAATTTGTTATTATTTCTATGGCAGGGTTAGTACATATATGGTGCTTGGTGGTTATATGCGTTCTCTGAATGAATCAATAAGTAATGTATAGACGTAGTGAAGTCACGTGTAGTAAGAATAAGTTATATGTGGTATCGAAATATGATATGGTTTTAATATTAAATAGCGGATTAAGGTAGGTGATGTGTTGTATATGGTGGAGTTGATGAAAGAATTAGGGGCTGAGCGAGGTGTTGACGTACTAAGACTCGCGGTGTTAGAAATGTATTAGAATAGGAAGCAAGGAGGGTGAGAGGGGGCCATAAAGGCAGCTATTTGTATTACTTGGACGCATTAGCGATAGAAAGTTCTCTTTGTGGCTGGTTTAGGGGGCTGTATAGAAAGAGTTTATCTGTAAGTTACGTGAATCTGGTTATAAGGTGAAGAGAGATATTCTGTACTCATAAGGAATAATTATAAGTAAATAGGTAAGGATGTGGAAATGAAGTAGCAGTATAATGGATAGGTGGGTATATTGTATTTATTGAAATTAAAGATAAATTGAGCTTTAGAGCTCTTATGAAGTGAGAGGACAAAACAAATCTCTATGTTTTTAGAGAAATGTTCTTAGATTCTGTACCGGTTTCTTTATTAAAACACGATAAAGTCAATGTTCAAGAAGCATTTCCTCCTGTTTGGTAAGTACTATAGTATTATTATGTGATATATAATTAATTTAGCTGAACATTTATTATTTAATATATTTAGGAAATTAATGTATTGAATTTAGTAATAAATGACTGAGATTATCGGATGATGCAGAGTGTAAGTTGTGAATAATACGAAAGTGATCGGTTTGGCAATAATTCAGTTACTATAATTATATATTCTATTAATTAAATCGTTGGATTAGAGAAATAATAAGCAATTAAAGTCTTGAGATGCATGACTCTATGGGTCTTACACATGATTAGGTAGATTAATGTATGTTATATCACTAGATATGTTATCGATAATAACTAAGGTAAATAATGAACCATAAATGGATTTCTGGAATATAAAGAAAGCAAGTAATTCTAAAGTACAATGCAATTGTATCACAATTATTGAGAAAATAATCTAGGGGTGTAAGGTGAATGGCTCATAAGAAACTTAGTATAAATAAAGTAAGGTAAAAAAGTTTGATAGTACCATGAAGAGATGAATTATAGTAGATGTGAATAAAAGTAATAAATAGATGAGAAAATGAATTACAGCACATTACTACAAAATTAAGTATTAAAGTGAATGAAGATAAATGAAATGGAAATGTATATGTTCGGTAATGAGTTTAAGCGTAATTGATTATAATATGGTTGAGTGTGTTGGGAATAATTATCGATCACCGACGTTATGAGAGATCACGAAGAAAGTGGACTGAGTCATATTAAGGAATGCCTGGAGAAATTAGAAAATAGTGAGTTTGGTACAGGGCGTAGATAAAAAATAGTTAGCTATAATAATGGAGTGAATATGGCGGGTTTTTAGGTGAGGAGTATATAAGTAGTTGTAGGCCAGTCACCTGGGCAAGGAGGATAGAAACATATCTCACACACTGACAATGCATGGCCATATGAGGGGTCCGTCGCCAGTCTCTGCAAAGCTTTCTAGGGTGTGAATTATTAACTAGATATTAGTGACGATGTTATAATATCTCACTATTTAAGGTAATATATAATGGGGGAGTATGAATTGCATGTGAGGCTTCTTTTATCGACTACTTATGTCATATTTCACTAAGTACTACTGTTTCTGTTTCCGGTGCATGTCATCACACGCACCTTACGTTTAGTACCCTAAGTGGTTGGGTGAATAATAAGAATGATGTAAGATACTGGATAATAACCTGATCATACCATCATATGATAATACTTTCAAGTGTCGTACCTACTGGAGAATATTATATAATATATTTAATATATATATATATATATATATATAATTTAATTATATAATATATATATATATAATAAGATATATAATATATATATATATATATTATATATATATTATATAATTATAAAATAATATAATATATATATATATAATATATATTAATTATTAATATAAATATATTAATTATATTATATATAATATATATGTAATATATTATATAAATATTATATTAATATAGGTAAATATAAATTGATATTCAATGTTATCGAAATCAAAGTTAAACAAAGAGATTATTATAATTATTATTATATTAATAATATATTAATTATTATTAATAATTATTTAATTATTTATATTATTATTATTACTTACTTATTAATTCATTATTATAATTATATTATATTATTAATATTATAATTATATTATTATTATTATATACAGGTATGGTATTTACGAAATTATGGATGTGAAGTACTATAATCAATTGTGGAGTGATATTATATATATATTCTTATATTGTTAATTCATTATTATTTATAATTATATGATATATTTTTATGTATATTAATTATAATCAAATTCATTTAAAGTCATTATTACTTAGTAGGCTAATGAGTTAGAAAGGGCAACGGGGTATGAGTGAAATATTGTGTTTATGTATTATCATTAGATTGTAAGTTACGTTATTATTTGATTAGAGTATTAGGTTACTGTATCTAGGTGAACTCTATGCAACAGTTAATAGTGCAAGTTAATATACTTTTAATATTATGATACAAGGTTATTTAGTAATTACTAAGTGTCTTATATATTTGATACACTTTTTCTAGTTTTTTTTTTTTTTTTTTGTTTTTTTTTGACTCTTTTTTTTTTTTTTTTTTTTTATATTTTTTTTTATTTATTTTTGTATATTTTTTTTGAATAACTAGTATACTAGGAATATTGTTGAAAGTATTCGAGCAATATTTACCCGGGAAACGGATACAATAAAAAGTTAAGTGTTAATATACATACTTAATTAAAGACATTGATATTATTCTATAATATTACTAATTAACAAAGTTAAGCCTTTAATTAATAAATAATTATTTGTATAGTTAAATTTACAGTGATTGATATAGAAATAATTACGAATTAGGGTAGCATGGATTATAAATTTAAAGAAGGTATGATACATTAATTAATATAATCATCACTAATTAATGAACTAATAATTAAGAAATTAATATAATATTAATATAAATATTTATATGTTAATTATAATTATAATAACGATAAGCCTAATAACATAAAAATAATATAATTATTAATAATATAATAATTAATAATAATAATTAATATATAATAATAATAATAATAATTATAAGAATAATAATAAATAATAATGAATAATTATAAAAATATAAACTGTGGTACATGAGCAATAACAATAATAATGAGCAATATTATATTATGCGAATCATAAATATTACTCCTAAATTATTTACTACCATAACATTATTAATGCTTTACTAAAAATTATTATTTGATAATTTAAATATTACTATGAATAATAATTAATACAATAGGTGACAGGGAAATAATAATAAGAAGATTCGTTGTATAATTCCAGATAAAAGAATCAATCACTAAGTTATAATAATATAATAATAAGTAATTTAATAATAATTATTATAATAATATATATTAATAATAATATTTAAATAATATTTTTTTATATATCTCGATTATCTATTATTAATTTAATCATTATTATAAACATTAATAACTCACATATTTTTATATGTGCTTATACATACATAATAGTAATAGTATAATAAATAATAAATCACATAAATAATATGCATCGAGATTATTATGAAATTAGAGACTTATAATAATAATTATTATAATAATATCTAATTATACAAAATTTTAATATATATACCAGGATACATCAGATAAAGATTATCACACTGTGACGATCATCTTAACATATTCTCTCATACTATCTACTACTATTCAATCAATCACTCATCTACACTCTCACATTAATTCCTACTCATTACTAATATCACTCTCATATCTAATATCAATTACATACCTCTCAATCTACAATCAATATCATATCATTCACTACATATCAATTCTACATAATAAACTCATTATACTATCTATACTAATCATAATAATCAATTACAATAATAATAATAATAATAAATTAAAATAATAATAATAATAATAATAATAATAATTAACAATAATAATAATAATAATAAAATAATTAATCCAATAATTAATTAATAATTATAATAACAAGAAGAAGAATAATAATAATATCATACATCTCATCATATAATACACATTAAATATCATATTAATATATTAATAATATATCATATTATTAACCAATTAATCATAAATTAATAATTAATCGTAATAATAATGATAAAATAATAATGAATTAAATAATAATAATATTAATAAAATCATAGATTCCAATAGATAAAATAATATATCAATAATAATATAATAATAAAGATAATAATATCATAATAATAATAATAATAATGAATAATAATAATAATTAATTCTCAATAATAATATCAAATAATAATATTATAATGAATTAATAAATAGGGGGACAATAATAATACTAAACATAATAATGATACCCTAATAAATATTATACATCACTACACTCAATAATAACTAATAATATAAGTAAATAATAAGTAATAAATAATAATAATAATAATAATAATAATATAATAATAATAATAATAATAATAAAATAAAAAAAATAATAAAACCACATCAGCGACACATAAACACCAATATCCACATCATACATCTTGCACCTTCCTAACTCATTTACCTACTAAAGAGGAACTTTACAGGTAACTTTATTTAAGAACAAAATACTTATAATGGTAACAGAAGATAGATTCATCCCTCCAAATTTTGTCCCCCTATTGTCGTAAATCTCACCCTGTATAATGTTTATTGGTTGTAGTAGTTTTAGTACACTTTTACATATAATTTGAAATATGATATATAATGAAAAGAAAAATGAATAAGAAAGTAATAATAATATTATCAATAATAATAATAATAATCATAATAATAAATATAATAATAATTAATATAATAGTATAATACTAATAATAATAATTCAATAATAATAATAATAATAATATATAATAATATAATAATCTAATAATAATATCTATTATTATTAATAATAAATAATAATCATAATAATAATATATAATATACTACAACCAACAAACTCTGTACTTATATCACATTAATTAATCATATAATGAATAATAATAATAAATAATAATAATAATAATAAAAACAGGAGTTGGAAAAACAGCAAGTGTTAATAATGTACTAAGTCCTTAATTTATAGGATATATTCTCCCCTCTTGCCGTTACGGCTCGAAGCCCCTGCTTCGGTCAACGTTTGCCTCGTACTCACTCATCATTTACTATAGGTCCTCTGCTCTCGTGATCGCTCTTAGCCTATTCGTGTATCTCTCTTTTTCAGTATACTCACTCGTCTCACTCATTTTCTGGAGTGGCATACGATCTTAAGCCTTATCACTCTTAAATACTATATTATTTATTCAACACCAATCACTAATATACGCCATCATATCATACGTACGTTCTTCGTGCAGCTTACAATATATATATACTCAAATTCAATCAAAGCATATAAAAGCATAGAAACTTTGACCCCTAGTGCCTAATATTGAAGCACAATAATTGAAACTCCTTCGAGGTAAGGACATACAAATCAAAACGTAATGTAGATCACTGCCTCAAAATTAAGATATATAATATATTTATATATATCTATTCTATATATATATACTTATACAATCTATAATATATATATAACCTCTATCATTATATATATATATAAATACTCTCTATATATTATATATATGAATATATAATTACTATATAATATATATATCATATATATATATATATATGGGCGTATGAAGAGGGAAGGTAGGGTAGGTAGCTCCTACACAAGTATTTTCTGAAGTGCTGTTTTCATAAACAATAAATTAAATGATCTAAACTTATAATATTAAATTTTCACTAATGAAAGTGAAAAAAAAAGAAACTAATTTAATAAAAAAAAAACAACTACTTTAGTCAATATGGTTATAAAAGTACAATTAATTTGTCTAATTTTCGTCTCTACCCTGTTCGTAAGAGTAACTTTTATAACCTATGTGGCGTACTAAGAAATTTCAATTTCTCCTATAGGTATTTCTTAAACTGGTCTATGCCAGCTAATAACATATCTCACGACACACAAGTAAAAAGAAAAAATTCGTACAACACTCACTATATACTATTAATATATATATACCACACACTATATATACTATATATCTATATATATATCATCTTCTATATTTAATATATAATATACTCAATATATTATATACTATATATATATATTATATATAACTATATAAATATTTATCATATATATATACTATATATATATATCACACACTCTATAATATACTATATATATATATATATATACTATAATGATTATACCTGTATCTATACTTCTCTATATATATATAATCATTTATATAGTATATATAATAATATAATATATCACCTAATATATATATATATATAATATTACTTATAATATATATACCCTTATATATATAATAATTACATTTAAATTATATATATCATATATTATATATATATATACTATACTAAAATCCGACAAGATTTCTCCTTCACGTATCAAACGCCATGGAAGAGCAGTAATTAGACTGCTAATATATATATATTTCTATTACAATTACTTAAGTGATATTTATCTAAATAAGTAATTAAAATAATAAAATATAGATTATAGAATTTGACCTTTTTTTATTAAAAAATAGCTTTAAAAGCTTATCTAATGCAACCTGCTTTAAAAAACATCTCTAATTCTCAACAACCGATCTTGACTTACAGATAAAATCAATGTTCAGAGAAGATTTCCTCCTGTTTATTATTATTATCATTATTATTAATTATTTTATTATTATTATTATTATTATTATTATATTATTATTTATTATTATTATTATTATCATTATTATTTATTATATTATTATTATTATATAATATAATATACTCATTTATATTTATTACATTAATGAATTATTTATACATAATATAAATCTATATAATAATCAATAAAATAAAAATAATAATATAATAATAATAATAAAATAAAATAATAATCATAATAATCAATATAATAAAAATTCCAATAACAATAAATAATAAAATCAATCAGTAAAATAGGAATATTAATTACAAAAGAATACTAAATATTATAATTAATTAATTAAAATATATATATTACTTTATATATATACTATATATATATATATATATATACTATATATATATATATATATATATATATATATAATATATAATCTCTTCTAATAGTAATATACATAGAACCCAAATACTAACTACTAAATATATATATATATATATATTATACCGCACCACTTATCACACTTAATAACTCAAGGTACACCATACTGATATATATATATATATATATATATATATAATATTATAATATAAATATTATATAAAATTATAAATCCAATACTATATAAATAAATCACATATATTTATCATTATAATATTAATATATTATATATAAAATATATTATTAATATCAATATATATTATTATATATATATATATATATATATATATAATATATAATATATTATATATATATATATAAATTATATAATAATATATATACATACATATATGTTGTATGTTGTATGTAGTTTTATTACACGTTATAATATGACATATTGAATATCCTAATAAAAGAAAAATGCTTAGAAAGTAATAAAAATAATAATAATAATACATATAAAATAATATAAGAAAAACAATCAATAATATATAAAATATAATAATAATAATATAATAATACTATAATAATAATATCAATACCATAATATATTACTTATTAATAAATAATATTAATGAAATAA
>JABUQX010117276.1:0-46882 GCA_015478945.1 Trachelipus rathkii | reverse complement strand
ATTCATTTGTGTTTACATACAATTTTGTATGTGCATGTGTATATTTCGTTAAGTATGGGTGTAATGTTTAATCTTAAATATTTTTACACTTAAAAACACACACACAATAAACACACAGGTATGGAAGAAGAAATTCACGATCTGATAATTTTACTTCTAGAGATGGAAGAAAACGTCAGAGTCAATACGATGAATTTAGTTGATCTAGCAGCAATCAAGGTAGGCATAATGATAGCCACATCGATGCATGCAAAAAGCATTTTACCCGATAATTTGGAAGAATGGAGTGTTGAAAGACTTCACTTCGGTGGTGATATTGAATCGGAGGAAGCAACTAAACGGCGAATAGACACAAGTAAGTCCACTATCATAGCCGAATCTATATCCTCGAAACTAGAGGTACCTACCCACCTTGAATTACTGGTAAAAAAGTGGGTTAAAACCATTGTTTCCCAGACCGAAGACTGGATAGTCGCTCGAATTGCTTGCGGAATTAATATCGACTTTAATGAATTCATTGAACTAATCAATATTGACTGTTACTCTCAATACGGAACCATAATAGATAGAGAAGTGTTTAAAAATGCGTATTATGAAACAGAAAGCAGTCAAGATAGAAAGGAATTTCTAAAACACATAGAGCCATACCATGAAGATGATATTTTAGGCCAAAATCGTGAACTCATAATAGCCAATTATATATGGTCAGGTAATATAAATAAACTCTGTAGTCTAGCTCAAGAATTAGAAAATGAAAGGAAATGGAAGGAGATGGAGTCTATTGTTAGAGCAATCATGGTCATGAATGCACAAAGAATGCAAAGCCTTGTACCGATATTCCCATGTACTCAGGTAATGGTGCAAATCATGAATGCACTTAAAAAGAACGGAAAACCGAGGGACTCACTATATAGAAATCTCTTTGGTGACGTCTTAGCAGGTCATTTGGTAACTCTAGCCACATGGCCTTTCAAGATATATTTCATTCGTGAAGGTCACGTAAAGTATCAAACCAAGACTATTCTAAGGTTATATTTTCCCTGCGCAATTGTAGAAAACATTATTTAGGAATAAGTAATTTGATCTATAATGTCAGCTTCGCGTCTATGCTATTTTGTACTATTTGTGCTGAATATTATTGAATTTACTTCGGTAGTGCTAGTATAAGCTAGAAAGCTCCTTCTCAATCAGATATTTATTAGATACAGAATACAGAGAATCAAATTATTAGATCTTCCCAAGAAATTTCTCACTTATTATATGAAGGATTAATATCACAGAAAATTTCATTAATTAATAATATAAGCTAGTATCACAATTGCGATAGATTTCGTTTTTCGAATTCAATTAGTTGTATATACCTCTCTTTTGACTCCAGACTTAAATGCTATTTTCACTCAATCTTGTGCATTGTGAGGTTAAGCTAATTTCATGTTTTCGTAATGTATTTTATATTGCTCTCAAATAACAAGAGCGCACGGCTTTAGCCATGTTCCATTAATAAGGCTCTTCGTTAAAATTGAATATTTCATTTACTCTTTATAAATTTATTGATATGGCACACATGGCTAATTATTATTTATCTAAGAATCATGATTATTATCATGATTACTATTCTCTTCGCATATATGAAGGTTGTACACTTATGTATATATATATTTAGAAGTATATAAGTAATTGTATTCTTAGCTTGTTAATATGCTTTATATCGCGACTAAGTAATGTAGAAAATGATACTAATTAGAGAGTTGATACAAAGGGTACTTCGTTTTTTTGTCCAAGGTCACATATTGTCTCAATCATATATGTAGTTGGGACTCGATTTCGATCCAATCTTCTCTATGACTCTCTGAATGCACGAGACGTTATCTCTACAATACACACATTACTGGTCATCTTCTTAATAGTAGAGTTATTGATCGGTTCTGTAAACATATTGAGTGAGATGGCTTCGGAACATTTAATATATTGTTATATAGCGTATAATCGTGAGAGTCAAGCACAAAGATTTCTATTATAAAGTTGTACATGCAATGTGATAGCCTTCAAATCTTTTCTATGAAAGGAGTTTGAAATGTTTTTATCTATCTTATAATTTGAGACATGGAAGAGAGGTTGCATGCCATCTGATTGAGTAAATTTAAAGTGTACTTTCTCTCTTTAAGAACATCAAGCTTTCAACAGTTGGCTGAACCTCTTTCCGAATGAAAGTACTCGTAGTAGAGGGTGAAAAATGGAAGAGATTGGAGACATCACTACGTATTCATCAAAGAAAATCCATGAATTCTTGCAAAATTAATATCAATAATGGAGTTAAGAAGGAATTGACTGACTACTCACCTAATAATCGCTAATACTTATACTAATATATATATATATATTATTTATATTCATTCACTCTTATAGTCAGGCTCTTTCACCTGTTGTGTTGCTCTACGAAGTAACTCATATAATGCAGTATATAGCTCGGGGCTGTCGAGTTAATGTTTCTTTCGTATTCTCTGCGAGAGCAATGTAAAACTTACGATTACTTGCGCAATACTGTGAGTGACTGTGAGAATCAATATTTTCCGGATATAATCCGTATAATACAAACCAATATTATAATTTTAGTGAAATATATAGGTCATCACTTCATATGAAATTGCGTATATATACACCTCAATATAATCAGTATGAGTGCGCATTCCTGAACTTTATATACTGCTTATTTAACAAATATATTTGAAACCCAATTTGTTGAATGTAAATACATTACATGATGTTCACATAGATTGACCTAATACATATAGATTGTTTATTATTTGGATCTCCAATATATATTGAATCCTCAAATAAACTGCAACAGTTTCTCCCAACTTTTCGCCCAACATATAACCATAATTGTTAACAAGAAGTACCGCTCCGATATATTACTCAAATATCATGGAATACTTATTAAAATAGACCACTGAAGATATCCATAATAGATACACATAACTAGATAAGAATAACGTATCTCATAGTCAGCCAAAGATTAAATAAATATACCTCATGCGAGTGTGAGATTATTCACCCAAGCAAAGAAGGGAAAAATGGGAAAGGTGAGTATACAGAATAGAATCTTAAAAAAGAATCTCAAGAAGAAACTCACAATACTTTATTTAAAAGGTATATAGAAAAGTTCTATGTAGATAGAAAAAAGTTCTATAGACTCAGCAATATCTCAATACTATGAAAATATGAAGTTCGATAGGAACTATTTGAATACGAAACTAGCATGATCAAAATACTCAAAAACACACAAATCAAGTCTATATAATAATATTATTACATAATATTAGAAATATAAAAAAAAACTACCTAATGACAATTTTTCTTTAATGTTTAGTAGATACATGTCTCTAATATTATAGGCACACAATATATATAAGAAAAATAACTACATATATATGACATTAGTTCTATTTATTTTACTTTAATATAATTTTATAAGTTTAATAAATAATTTTTATATTTATTTTAGATCTTGAGTGGACAAGTCTCTAAAAGAGCATGATTTTCTTTTAAACTATTAAAGGAAAACAATTATAAATTAGAAGAGTAACTAGTAAAACTTTAACTCTTGATAGTATGATTAAGTAATTTTATTTTTAGTTTATTAGGTTTCACTGACTTATTTATTATTTACTAATATATTTGTATTTACATTTATTATTTTATATATTAAAATAGGGCATAGATTATATCAATTATTATTGATATATAAGGTATAGGCATTCCACTGTTAACTTATAATCGTGTGAGCAGCTATAGGTAGGTGACTACAGCACCATCGTGTTCCTGCGTCATTATATATATGTGCAATGTACGACTGAGAGACACAAGTGAACTAATACCTGCATGTTTGCACGTAAAAAAATATCCTCAAGCTCTTTATCCTCACCCTATTGGGGTCCACGAATGGCTTTATTATGGGTTATTGGATGTTACCCTAAATCTTCAATGCTCCTATAATTCATTCATGAAAACTATTGGCCAATGCGAAAGCGGGACCGCCTCTCGGGGGGATATGAACGTTCAGCCGCGTTAAAACGTCAGAAAAGACCGTTGGGAAAAGGCAATTTGGAACTTCGTACCAATCGTCGTATCCACAAACGGCAAAAGATGCATATGAATCAATACGGCAAAGATACAATCAGAGGCCAGCAGGATGGTTGCAAGAACTTTCTACATCCGTAGACAACACTACAAATATAACATCCGTAAGTAATTTTACCAGACCAGTTCCTGAGAACATGATCACGAAAAGGAATTATACTTATTCGAATGGAAAGTTACATCTCGCTCCCAAAACAAACAAACATACGATTTTTAGCATCATTAAACATCTGGATAGTAATACAGAACAAGGAAGTAACAGAACTAGAAGAGCAACATTCACGCGAGTAATGAAAAAGAGCACAAACTCTATTTTAATTAGAAATATTTATCTCCTATTATCTGAGGTGAAAGCACTGTTAGAAGATGAATGGATTCTGTCTTACAATACTTCCGGAAGAAAGGAAAGAGGCTTTTTGAACGGAATAGGGACTATCTTTAAATCGGTGTTCGGAACAGCTTTAGACGAGGAAGTACAGGAGATAAAGAGGGAAATAACGATGCTAGAAGACAATAATGACGGCTACAATAAAGTAATAATTCAATTGAAGGATCAGTTGAAAGATACTGTCACTTCTGTAAATGAGATATCAGACCAGCTTACTAAAATACTGGAAAGTAATGAAAAAGCTGCGAGTAGATTCTTAGAAATTGAAAATGGTATGATAATATCTGATTATATAAATTTAGTGTCTAGTTACATAACATTAGTAAATAGGTTAAAAACCAGAGTGTATAATATCTTGTCAGAGACAAAAAAATTTAATACACCCTATCTAGCCTATACTAAAGAGGCATTAATTCCATTTATTAATGATGCTCAAATTAAGCTTAAGTTAACTACCCTATTAGACATTAATTCTGAATTTTTAAAATTTTTGCATTTAACATGGACGACAGTAAGTCCAAACAACATGTATAGTATAATAACTATGATCCCTCTGACTGATGAACAAGTATTTCATACATATCAATTAACACCGTTTCCCACACACGTGAAAAACAATCGTATGGATAGATTTATGTATACACCAAATTATGAGGTCTATTTCATCAATCAGAACACTTTCACGTACACTTACATGACTTTACAACATTTCAAACAATGTAAAACAACAATCAATCACTATCATGCTTGTCCACTCACTGATGCAATACTATCATTTGACATTACAAATTGTATCATAACTTTACTGAACAATGGAAGTTTCAATAGACACAAACAATGTGAGTTTGAGAAAATAAACAATGACAACATATACACCAAACTCGTACAAGCACATTTATTTATAAGTGTACAAAAGCCTATGCAGGGAGTTTTAAAGTGTACAGACGCCCCTCAACAAGTAATATGGATAAGAGATTTACATGTTTTACCACCACAATGTAGTGTTAGAACAAATTACCAGACACTCATAAATCCCGCACATGTAAACTACAACACAACTTTTCATTATAGTGTCATACAAAGAAGTGATATAAATGTTCACATTAATATAGAAGATCACTTATTACAAAGTACATTGAATAAATCAGCACATAGCAGAATTACAGGTTTAAAATGGAACACACAACTTGATCACATTAATGAAACTATTCTTCATCATAGACACATTTTGAATACTTTACATGGTACTAAAATAGCTATAAGTGTTACTACTTTATTTTTATTTTTCGTAGTTTCTGCCGTTCTTGTTTTCTTTTTTTTTAGATACAAGAAAATAAAGACTCGAGTTGCGAATATTGGACCGACATATGAAATAATGCCGATACCTGATGACATCTCCACACAAGAGACGAGAGAGATTGAGGAAATAAAGCCGCCTATAACAGACGCATCAGTATGTTAATATCATAATAAGCCTGAAGAAAAGGCTAGGCGCTATAGGGTTTACCAACCCCTCATTGATTGAAAACCAGATCCGATTATAGCTCCAACAGTATATATGTTCCCATGTATAACTGTAAAACCGGAGCAACAGTAGGTACAACGGTAGTTAACAATCATTCATTCAGCAACGTCGACTCCAAATAGTATCCGTAACCCAAGGAATACACTCCCAGAAACCCCCATGTAAACCACATATATTCCCAAACATTAAAACAAAGAATAAATAATCAAATATTTAAATCTAATGATAAAATTCCCATATATTTAAATATAAATAGATGATATTTTCCCTATATATATATATATATATATACAAATTGTTATAAATGACATAAAATTTTGCAAAGACCTGATTAAATATTTTCCCAAATACTTAATTAAAAATAATTAAATATTTTAATAAATAAATGATAAATATTTTTACATTAAAAATAATTAAATATTTTTATAAATAAATGATAAATATTTTTAATTTAATAACTTTAAATATAATAAATATTTTGTTGAATTGAATATAATGTTTTATGTTAAATTTTCATTATTTTTTTTTAATACAGTCAGTAATTTTAATATTTTTCAATATTTACTTTTGAATCTTAATGTTTTTTTTTATTTTTTTTGACAATTTTAATATTTTCACATTTTTATCATTTTTTAAATTTTTTAAAGTTTCTATTTAAAATTTTAATATTTTAATATTTCTAAGTGTTTATGTTTGAGTATTTTAAATAATTGTAATGAATTCAAATAACTTCATATTTGAATATTTTACTTTTTTTTTAATATTTTAAATTTTGAATATTTTAATTTATATTTTACTTTTTTAATATTTTAATTTTTGAATATTTTAATTTTTGAATATTTTACTTTTTAATATTTTAATATTTTACTGATAATTTCTTAATAATTAGTTTATTTTTAGTAATTTCTTATAATCCTTTTAATAATTAATATTTGTTTGATTTTACATTTGAATAATTTTAGTATTTTCATTTTTTGTTCAGATTTCAACAAATTTTAATAACTTCATAACTACTGATTATCTTACTTTTTAAAAAATATTTTTAGTTTCACATATTTTACTAATACTTATTTTTATTTTAACAAATTCTTACTATTTTATTAATTTTAGTATTTATTTTCTAATCTAAATACTTTTATTAATCTCAATAATTTTTACATTTTTAATATTTTAATATACTTGTTAATTCTTTTGTCTTAATATCTAAAACTTTTTAAAAAGACTTTTCGATATGTTTCATTTAATAATTTTTAAACATTACGAACTTGTAATTTCACATCATCGACATATTTATACAATTTCATAAAAAATTGTATAAATAATAAAAATTTTGATAATTTCTCTTATAAACCATAATAATAGTTTCCATTTTAAAGAAATTAATAATTTTGTTATTAACAAAAAAATTAATAGAAAACAGCAATTATTATTTAACTATTTCGCTAATATTATAAGAATGATATAATTGTGAAAATAAAATATCACATTTTACACTAGAAGGGATTTTCATGTTTCCAGACATATTTCCCACCTTAGTTCCGCTAGGTGGGGGCCACCATGAAAGAAATTGCGAAACACCGGAAATCCATATTTTCTTAATAAAGAGGATACAGATATTAAAAATTAATTATTTTTTATAATCGTGGAAACCACATTTACAACACTATTAGGAATTAAAAATTAAACTTATTTAATAATATTACAAACCAATAGGAATCCTATTAAAATTTAAATTTAATTATTATAAACACATAGAAAATCTATATTTCAACACTTGGAACTTCCCATTTTTTCTCTCAATTTTTTTTCTTATTAACATGAGAGGAGGAGTGAGTTGGTTGTGGGGTTTTAGTATTTTTTCAATAACAAGTTCAGGATATGACATCTGCATAACATCCGAAGAAGAGAGGCGAGGACTTAGGGGGTGAGAAGGCGCGGAGGATGTGTAGCTGTCGCGCAAGGGAGGATGCAAGCGGGTGAGGGGGTAGGTGAGGAAGGAGGCGCTTAAATGAACACGCAGGAAGAGAGGCCGGGGCGGGTAATTAGGAAGAAAAGTTGCACAAGTTTTATTTTTGAAGTACCCCTGTTACAGATAGCTTTGAAACTCTAGTGTAATCATCATATTACTGCAAAAAAAATGTCTAATTCTAAAGAATTTATTCTACCACACACTCATGGTCTTCAAAAGAGTAGTCAAACAAATTAAACTACATACCTTTGAACACTCACATTCTGATTCAACTTCTGAGGTTGCAGATAACTAACAATATAGATCATATCCTGTGGTGAAACCCCTGCCCAGAGATTAGACCCAGTGTCAATGTTTCTGTAATAATATTATTAGTAAAAACAAAAATCGTTAGAAGGCTTAATATATTATGATTGCTTGTTAAGATTTGTTATTGTTGGTAATAAATCACTGTTAATAATAATAATAATAATAATAATAATAATAATAATAATCAATAATAAATAATAAAATAATAATCACAACCCACATAATAACCACATAATAATAATAATAATAATAATAATAATAATAATAATAAAAATAATAATAATAATAATAATAATAAATAATAATAATAATAATAATAATAATAATAATATAATAAATAATAATAATATTATAAATAATCATAAGTGACATCCAAAATAATAATAATAATACACCCCCCAATAATATAAATAAATTAATAGATTTAATTAATAATTAATAATAATACATAGGTAAAATATTATCTTTTGTTTGGTACTATCTATGCGTACATAAATTACACATACACATGCGAAAAAGAATAACGATAATAAAAACAAATATGTTATTGTGTACATAAATTATGTATCGCCAGTTGTATTATAATATTACATTGCGTATAACATGATATATATGTGTCGCATATAGATATATGGTATGTATGTATATTAATTATTTATATTATACAGATAATATATTATATATATATATGTATATTATATATATATATATAATATAATATATATATAATTAAATATATATATATATATATATGTATATATATTATATATATATATATTTTTAATAAAAAACCCAAAACCTCCCCTCACCTCACCCCCCCCCCCTCCCACCCACCCCCCCCCCCCCACTACTCTACTATATATACACTCCACTATTATACCTATATATATAATAATAATATATATTGCTGAAATCCTTTAATTATAAAAATTTCTTTATATAAAAAAATTATTTTTCTTAGTTTTGTTAAATTGAGTTAGACTCATAACGTCTTTCTGGTGTCTTTCTCTTTACGTTCCATCTTGCATTGTCCCCATTACGGGCCTAAACCCTCATACTATAAATATAATAAAACATATTGATAAAAGCGGAGTAAGAAACAGCATTTTATATTTCGATTAAATTTGTTATTGTACAGAATTAACATTTATGTATTTGACTTTCGCGTCAGTATCAGTCTGACGGTGATAACAATTAGAACCGTTTGCAAAACGCTGAACAGAAAATAGTTATACAAATAAACTTTGTGATAAAAATTTTAAAATTTATTTATGATTTTCGTTTTAAATAAAAATTGTAGAGATATAAATAAATATATGTAAATTAGTTTATAAGGTAATAAAATAATAAATTGGACATCTATCTATATACCTTATAAATACCTAGGAAGCAAAACCCAGGAAATAGATACCTAGTAGAATATCTATTTTTATTTCACTAAAACAGCAAAAAGGGTTATTTAAGGCCATAACTGTCAGAACTAAAATTTAGAACCCAAAAGATTGACATAGTCTACCAATCTTTCACTTTTAACACAAAAAGTCTTCCGAGGGAAATTCTACTACACTGACAAATCTCTACCTTTCAAATTAAGAATAATAATCAGAGTTGAAACAAGGAACAAAGAAAAATTAGTTCCCTCTGAATAAATTGTTAAAGGCCTAACATACAAGAAATAGTTAAACCCCAATTTTGCTCAGACTTGGCGCCCGAACAGGGACGTGACAAATATCCGGCACAGATAATAAAACTGAAAATCAAGAAGAAAAATTATGTAAAATTCAAGATTCAAGCAATTGAAAAAAATCGACAAGTCAAAAAAATTGAATGAAATATATATAAGAAAAATTTTTTTTTCCTTAAAAGGAAAAGTGGCATTAGATCTAACTCTACAAATAAAATACTGCTCACTCAAATCTGTAAGTGATACCGAAGAATTTTTTTTTTTCACGGACCAGGACCCAGAAGACGGAAGAATCGTGAAACTACCGGTACCTAGAATACCTGTAGTTGCCGAAAGTGCTCAAATGAACAAATAAAATTATTATTTTATTTTTACTCTCAAATGTCTCAAAAAGGTTATAAGCCGATAAATGATGGAATGAAGAGATGGTACAACTGGATAAAAGAAAAAAGAAATCATTACACGGCCCTAGTCAATATCTTTTCCTTGCTAATCAAACATCTCCATAAAAATATATTTAAAAAAATTTTCCTCTTCACAGTTCATAAAAATTTAAAAAAATACAATTTTTTATTCTCTCGTCCACACACGTATCATTATAACGAGAGCACTATCTTCTGTTGCACATAATATTACGATGAGCGTGCTCTGTTAAAAAATATTAAAACTCTTAAAAATTTTCTTTCTCCAAACAAAATTAGTAATATCCCTTATTTTTATAATTCCCGAGTGGTTCCGTTTGGAGGTAAGAGTAGTTTGTAGTGTGTGCTGAGTTGGAAGAAGGGCGTGGGGTCGTGGCAGCTAAGGAGAGGAATCATGTGCTTTCTTGAAACTGTGCATTAAAATAATCAAACAGGAAAGAGAGCATCCGTTACTCTTTCGTAACTAATAATATGCAGAATTTTATTGCTTTAAAGGGCAATATATCTATATATATTATATATAATATATATATATATATATATATTATTATATATAATATATACCTACCCTTATATATATATATAATAATATATATTGAGTGAGTATATATAATATATATATATATATATATATATATATAATATTGAATTATTTATTAAAGTTATATATAATATATATTATATATATATATACTATATATATATATATATATATGGTAGGTAGGGTGAGTATATATATATATAATATATATATATATATTATATATATATAATAGTAATTTTGTAGTTGTTTGCTGAGGTGAAAGAAGAGAGAGAGAAGGAGTTCAGGAGCAAAGTAGCCCAGGTAAAAGGGAGAAATATAGGAAGTTTCCCTCTTTCCCTTCTCTTCTACATGATTAATTCCCACTAGGCGGTGTGACTCTCTAGAAAATTAAATAGTCACACAAAAAACACGCATGTAACACAAAACAACACAATATTGCAAAGAAAATAGAAGAAAAGAAAAGAGAGAAAATGGCAAGGTGTAAAAATAATAACATGTTTTATAAGGAAGAAAAGAAAAGGAAAATTTTCGGCAGGAGGCAAAGGTTAAAGTCATAAATGAAATTTATAAGAGAGAGAGGAAAGAGATATTTTATCCAATAAATTAAAAAAAACAACAAAGAGATAAGAGAGAGAGAAAATAAGAAAAAAAAGATAAAAGAAGAAGGAGTCTGGTGGGCGGGTGATAAAGAGTAGAGAGAGGACGAGGAGGAAAGGAGAGAAGGCGGCGAAG
This sequence comes from Trachelipus rathkii, assembly GCA_015478945.1. Taxonomy (NCBI): domain Eukaryota; kingdom Metazoa; phylum Arthropoda; class Malacostraca; order Isopoda; family Trachelipodidae; genus Trachelipus; species Trachelipus rathkii. Next base: position 35,169 of record JABUQX010117276.1, on the reverse strand, counting down.
AGGAGGAGAGAGGAGAGGAGAGAGCGGGGGAGTGGTATACCACAAAGAGCAGAAAGAGACCAGGGAGGGCAGGAAGGGACAGGAGGGAACACTAAATTATCCGACCCCATGCCGCTCCACCCCAACGTCCCCCCAGTAAAAGACTCAGGAAGTGGAACCGGAGAGATACGGAAAGTCGATTATAAAAGAGAATGGAGGGATGTCGCAGCCTAATGGTCGAGAAACACATGATGGTTGCAAGACATATTTAGGTCCCCAAAGTAAATTAACCATAGAGAAGAGTCGTTCAAGAGCTTAGACGAAGAATCAGAGAGAAACGAATACGAGTTCCCAAAGAAAACGTTCTTTTATAGAAAATCCCGTCGCTAATAAGAAAAAGGAGATTATCCACAAGGTAAAGTACAAAATATTGTAACTATATTAACGTCTGAGACCAAAGAAATCGCGAAATATGATGAAGAGGAGGATTGAAGATTTACGCTCACTCTTCCCGCATTATATACATATCGAAGATTTCTGTTTCCCCAAGCACTGAAGAGTCTACATCTCAGGGAGAATGAGGAGAGAGAGAGAACGACCACTCTTCAATAAAGAAGGTTATATAACATACCAACGAGTCGGGAAAGGACAAAAGAAACCTATAATAATTTTAGATGAGACAGAAGAGGAATCAGAGGCAAGATTCTCTTCACCTTCATTGTCACCTATGTACGATCCTGAGACGGGTACTTTATATTATAAAGGGGCAAATAAGACAGAGTACGATTCCCCCATAAATGAAGAAGAAAAAGAGACTCTAAGAATATTTCGCTCTTCATATAACTCTTCGCCAGAATGTGAATTTATCCCGATTGCTCTCTCCCAAATAGTGAAAAAGAAAAAGGGAAGAAGAGGCAAAAAGGGGAAGAAAATAACTCCAGATAAAAACAGTACCAAGAAGGTAAATAAGTGTGTACCCATCGAGGTAGATGGAAGTCCCGCAAGGGAAGTAAAAGCAAAAGAGGAAGGTACTTGCTAAAAGCATCGTGCCATGCATTGGGGATCAATGGCTATACAAGATCTCTAAATGCAACCAATATTTAGGTTTATTAATATATAAAGAATTTTCAGTATACTATATATATTATATACCTATATTATATATATATAATATATATAATATAATAATATATATATATATATATATACTATATATATATACTATATATATATATATATATATATATATTATATATGTTTATTTATTTATATGTTTATGTGTGGATTATTGGTTTATATAGGACTAATTAAGCTGTCCAGAGGTGTGTAGTAAATATTTTCAGGTGCGTGTGTGATATACGTAGAAAACATACGTAAAGCCAAAGGTGTCACAATTTGATTTAAAATTCGTCAATGAATACACCAAAACAACAAATTTTATCGGACAACATTTACAATATTAAATACTATATATAATATTATTATATATATATATATAAATATATATAATATATATATATATATATATAGTATAAATACTATATAATATATACTATATATAAATATTATATTATATATATTATATATATATACTATATATATATTATATATATATATATATATATATATATATATCATATAGTATATATATATATATATATATATATATATATATCATATATATAATATATATATATAATATACTAATATATATAAGCAAGAAGTCTGCGAGCAGTAATTAATAGAAGCTTCGATCAATAACATCCGGGTATATAATAAAGCAAAGAAACATTCGCGCGTCAATTGAATGTAAAATTTTTATTTTGTTTGTCTGTATATATATTATATATATATATATAATATATATATAATATATTATAATATATATATATATATATATATATATTTTTGTTTGTCTGTATATTATATATATATATATATATATATATATTTTGTTTGTCAAATTACAAAACAAAATATACACTAGTGTGTGTATAATACTAGCGATGAATAAACAAAGCTTAAAAATAAACTTTTCATATTTTTTAAAGGAATAAAAAGAGATTCTTTTTTCACTCCAATTTCAACCAAAAATCGAGCAAAAACACAATTGCATTCAAATAAAGTAATATTAGTTTTGCTTGCTCTTTGATAAGATGATGTTTCTTTGGCTTATAAATACCACAAAACAATTCATTTCTTCACAATTTTTAGTAAAACACAATCACAAGGTTTCATACTACAGATATTTTTTTTAATATTTTTAACTAAATAAATAAGTATGATTAATATATATATATTGTGTATGGATCTTAAATGTGGATCAAGATTGAAGACTGATGTAAATTAAGGAAGAAAACACATAGATATTAATTGTGGCAAAATATGCACACACAGAGCACCACGACACTCACACTGAATAACTTATAACGAGAATAATAGACAAGATATGTCTCACGCACCCATAGGTAAAATATACATGGTGTAGCGATGATGGTGGGGTTACAAATCAACTCATTGGCTCGTACGATATTGAGCATAGCCTACATAGTATAGGTAAAACCGTTATAAGCTGAGAAAATTCTAGAATTAAATTTTGAAGATTGAAACTTACCACACTGATATGGAGTATGCGCTTAGAAAATATAAATCTCCACTACATTGATTTTGAGCACAGTCTCACATATATGGAGTATGCGCTAATAGGAAACACTAATACTAAGATGATTACACACATCCTAGTGTGATGAAAAATGTTTACGCTATGCACTTCATAGAGTATTAAGATGATACTATTAACCCATTCAGGAGAATGAAGAAGAAGTTAACCCGCACATACGTTTGCGAAGAAAATTTATGTCATAGCATTGGCCGTCTCATGTCCTCAAAAATACATATAGGACTTGACGAAGAAGTATTAAGAAAAATGATACTTGAGCCGCCTAACTAAATTAAAAAGGTTTGTTCAATAGGCGAGGGGAATCACGAAGTTTGATTCCAGTTGCAGAATATCGTCTGACTGAGACTCAGATTAGGACTAATTCGGTCCACTGCTCCCTCAATTACTTAAGAGGTTAAGAATGAGCATAGATTACTGCATTCAGGTAAAATACAGAGCAAGATTAATTCTATCCGAGCTGCTTACTCATCCATTTTGGAGGAGAATGAGCTTAGCTTGCATGGGTGAGGTCACAGCTTAACCGACTGTTGGATCCGACCTCTCTGATCAAGATGATTATTCCGGTCATGATGGAGGAGAGCCATGAGGGTAGTCCATTCAATTTGGAATGAAGAGGTATTTAATAAAAGGTACGGAAAGCAGTACAATATAACCAGCTCTGCACAACGTCATTACCGAAAGTTGTAGAGTGTTTGACTGATCAAGCGCTTTGCACCAGCTATCGGCAAAAAGCGGTACAAGCCATGAAGAAATAGAAATATTATATGGATAAAATGAATCCAGAATTGTCGGTATACGTTGTACAAAATTTACGGAGAAAACCGATTGACAAATCAACTCAAATCGTGAATTTTATTTGCGTGCGTCTATAGCACCGTGACGTTTAAGTGCTACAACATCGATAGAAAGGCGTATACATCAGCACGCTTAATAAATAGGAAGACATAATGCTGACAGCAAGAGAAGAAGACTTAAGAGGTCCTACGAAGGCTGCAATAGCAAGCATAAGCCAATTACCCTTCTGTAAGACAAAAGAGTTGTAAAATCTCGGAAAAGTGATTCCACTCTTATTTCTTTGACCTTGTTAGAAGCAAAAATCTTCCAATAATGTAGATATAATAATGTTTTTATGCAGTTAATTGGATACTGTACAAGGAGTATAGAGTTCTTATACAAGAAAGAACAAGGACATGCTCAAGGTAGCACAACGTAGAGCTAAAATAGCAATCTACAATTTGAAAATAAGAGCTTTAAAACAAGAATGAAACTTCAACTCTAACTTTTCTTTTAACATAAACCTGAAGCGAAATACATAGATTTATTACCTTACTGAACATAACCTAACTTACAAATTTAAAATATTAAGATAATTAGCTATAGAAAATTGATAGCAGAATAGATGGCAAGATATTAAGCCAATAAGATCTATATAGATAACAACTCATCACTTATTGAGTTATTAGAATGGCGTTTAAGACAGTTCATTAAAAAGAAAAAAGTGTCAAATTCTTAAAATTGGGGTTAATTTTCTGCTAAAGATGAATTGAGGAATTTATTCTTCAACCAAGCATAGTAATCCACCAGTGAAGTTGAAAGAGCATCATCAATCGATCTTGAATGATACTACTGTCAAAAGGAGAAGATTCCACCACTTCATTTTTGAAGGGGGAGAACACACCAAAAATATTAAATATATGGAAAGGAAAATTATTTATAAATACAAACCATCAGTTGATGGTTCCTAGGTAACTTGAAGTTTAGAAGATGGAAGTGTGACAGAGGATTTCAGCCAAATAAAATAATATGGGGAAAAAAAGAGATTTAAAGATGCCTAAATTTAAAAAGAATTTAGAGCTCATGGAAGTCGAGGTCACGTATAGATTTGAAATTTCGACAAATCGAAGGAAGGTCACCCATGGAAACATAAGAAACATAAATAGATATTTAAATAGTAGTGTATCGAGGGTCCAATATTTAATATATAAAATAAATAATTTATTCATTTATAAGCTCATGAATTTAAATTAATTCATAGCTTCTACAGTTATTATATAAATAAAAACCAGCTTGTAAAACTATTTTAATAATCTTATAATAAATTCAATCATCTTTACTGGTTTTTCATTTTTATTTACCTTTACACATTATATTACGAAATTCAATTGATATAGGTAATGGTTATTCACTTAGATGAAATACTCACGTATAAATAACTTATGAAGCATACATTAGAACATGGAGAAAGAAAGTACATTAGTCTTCATTTATCGTATTTATTCAGGATACAAAATAAGAATTTTTTTTCTCACTTAACTTTCTCTATTTTATTTTTATTCAATTTCCTCTTGCGCTCCCTTTCCCCCCATATATATATATATATATATATATATATATTATATAATAATATATATATATAATATATATATTATATATATATATATATAATATATATAATATACATAATATATATATATATAAAATTTATAAAATATATATATAATAAATCTCTATCTCTATCTATATATCTATATATAATATAATATATATATATATAAATGTGTATATGAATATGTATATGTGTTTATGTGTTTATTCATTTGTGTTTACATACAATTTTGTATGTGCATGTGTATATTTCGTTAAGTATGGGTGTAATGTTTAATCTTAAATATTTTACACTTAAAAACACACACACACACAATAAACACACAGGTATGGAAGAAGAAATTCACGATCTGATAATTTTACTTCTAGAGATGGAAGAAAACGTCAGAGTCAATACGATGAATTTAGTTGATCTAGCAGCAATCAAGGTAGGCATAATAATAGCCACATCGAAGCATGCAAAAAGCATTTTACCCGATAATTTGGAAGAATGGAGTGTTGAAAGACTTCACTTCGGTGGTGATATTGAATCGGAGGAAGCAACTAAACGGCGAATAGACACAAGTAAGTCCACTATCATAGCCGAATCTATATCCTCGAAACTAGATGTACCTACCCACCTTGAATTACTTGTAAAAAAGTGGGTTAAAACCATTGTTTCCCAGACCGAAGACTGGATAGTCGCTCGAATTGCTTGCGGAATTAATATCGACTTTAATGAATTCATTGAACTAATCAATATTGACTGTTACTCTCAATACGGAACCATAATAGATAGAGAAGTGTTTAAAAATGCGTATTATGAAACAGAAAGCAGTCAAGATAGAAAGGAATTTCTAAAACACATAGAGCCATACCATGAAGATGATATTTTAGGCCAAAATCGTGAACTCATAATAGCCAATTATATATGGTCAGGTAATATAAATAAACTCTGTAGTCTAGCTCAAGAATTAGAAAATGAAAGGAAATGGAAGGAGATGGAGTCTATTGTTAGAGCAATCATGGTCATGAATGCACAAAGAATGCAAAGCCTTGTACCGATATTCCCATGTACTCAGGTAATGGTGCAAATCATGAATGCACTTAAAAAGAACGGAAAACCGAGGGACTCACTATATAGAAATCTCTTTGGTGACGTCCTAGCTGGTCATTTGGTAACTCTAGCCACATGGCCTTATCAAGATATATTTAATAGTGAATGTAAGGAGATAATGAAAACAATACCTTACGCAGGTTACAATGGAGTGATGGAACACATATTAGAAAGGATAGCTGTGGAAGAAGTGTATCCGATTAATTACTATCGAATTTTATATGAGTACTGGATCAATATTAAAGAAAGCCATAAAAGATATATAGGCAGGAGAATAACACCTAGATTATTATTTAGATTGCACAAACTAATTAAATTAAACAGAAAAGATCAAATAGTAGAAAGAATATTAACAGAAATTCTAGATTGCACTCCATATAAGATGATGGAGGATATATTTCTGATAGCTTGCACTAAAGCATGGGCTTTAGCCATGTTCCACATACCGTTAAAATTGATATCCTATTTAAAGGAAGAAGACGCAGATGATCTAAGAAGAGCGTTGCTACCCAATCGAAATGAAGATACACTAGATATAATGAATGTATGGTTGCTATACCACAGAAGATTGGTCGTTCATCATTACTATTAGTATTATTATAATTATTATATTATATATATTATTATTATTATATTATTATTATTATTATATTATTATTATATATTAGTTTATTATTAATATTTTTAAAGCAATTGCGAAAGGAAACTGCGTTATATATAATTATATATGTTTATATATATATATAATATATAGTTATATTAATATATATATATATATAATTATATATATATATATATATATATAGTATTATTATATATATAAATAATAGAGATATAAAATATATAATTTAGAAATAGTAAATGTTATATATATATAAAAAGATTAGAATAGTTTATTTTTCTTAAAAATTTAAAATAAATGCATATTTGTTAAAAAGTGTGGAAGCGCATAAACTCCGACTGTCGTTAGTTTTTTTTTAAGAAGTTAATGATTATGACAAAAGTGTTGGAGAAAAATAGTGTAAATTGAAGAATTAGAAACAACAATTCTTGTTTGTCGTCAAAGATTGATTTTTTTACTATTTTTAATTGAAACTTTATAAAACATTATAGCAAAACATTAGTCATTTCAATCCTAATTATATATACTCTGAAAATCTCATATTAATAGTAAAAAGAAGCATAATTTTAATCTTTTCCGCTTTTATTGTTGTGATCAAGGTTATATAGTTGTACTTGGATGCCTCAATGTCTCGACATTTATTATATGTAGAAGTTATTTTCGTAAGCAGGAATTGCTTTGTTTTGTTGATGGTTTTACAAAAGTAAAATGTAGTACTGTTTTAAATTAATATGGTAATATAATTTTCGAAGTGTAAAATATTGCTGTATTATTTATGAATGCACTATTTAATTAAAAAAAAAGGTTTTTTGTTGCTCAAAAATATTTGAAATAATTATATTTCATATGCTGCATAAATATAGTCAAAGGGTTCTCTGTATCTATGCACTTGAAAATTTGCCAGTCCCGATATTCATTGCTAAGATTCTTGCAGGTAAGCGTTTATTATATAATTAAATTTTCCCAAAATTTCGCAGTCAGTATATTTTGACGATAAATAAGAAGCATTTGTAATTTTGAATACTTTATTTAAATTTAAGCTGCTTTTTTAGCCTTATAAATTACATTTTTCTAAACAAAAGAATTGAATTTAATACTATTAAGCAACTTTTTGCATTGGAAAACAGTTGTAGAAAGCATTCAGCTGACTTTCTTACTATGTTCACATGACAAAACACGTTTTTTTTTCAGTAAAATTCCAAAAGTGCATTAATTCTCATAGTATATGTTTATAATTTTTAATTTCAAATCAATCAGTCTATATATTTTTTGTAATATTATTTTAATTCGTTATACATATTTGCATATATATACACGCATGCTTCTGTATATATATAAATAATATATGGACAAAATTGTATAAATTTGAAGGTTAGAATATTTTATTTGTTAGTAAGTAACGTTGTTGTATATATATATTGAGCACATATAGATACATATTCATGTTTATATATATTGGTCGTGATTATATTGCAAGTGAGTAATTTTAAAAGCATAAAGTAATATTAATATTTGGTACTGTTACCCATGCGGTGCGCATGTAAGTGGATATCTACGGACATCTAAATGCATGTTCATGGATGTGTAAGACTTTATTCTGTATCCAAGCATACATATTTTTTTTTTATAAGAGTATCTTAAAATATCCCAGGTTTTCTGTGTTTTCCAAAGGTTAGTTTCTTTCTTATTTATTAAATATTCAGATAACTATTATTTTAGGTCTCAAAAGACATTGATTTCATGATCAAAAACATTGATCATATTAAACAGGTAATTCACTGATAGCGAGTATTATTGACTGGCCGGTTCTCATATAAAAACAAGAACCCGTTCTACCGTTATATTGAAGGATCTTCAGGGAGATACTTTGGTGAGTTTTGAGTATAGAATTGCATGGCAATATTGCACAGCGATAAACTCATTCGACAGGAGGTCTGGATACTGATACGATAGAGGCTCGAGAATCTTAGGAAAAAAAAAATGTAATTGTTTTTTTTTCGGGGCCTTGCCAAGGAATTGTTTATCTGTTAGAAGAGTGAGTTTATGACATTACAATTTATTATCTTTTCAACCACCCAATTATAGATAATAATAATATTATATATAATATAAATATATATATAATATATAATATATATAATTCTCATGGTTAAATGTAATTTTCTACCACATTTCATTTATGCAAATACTTTATATTTAGGTCATTCCACTCTCCTCATTATTACCTCTTAATATAATATAATATATAAATATATAGTGCTATATAATATAAATCTTAAAATTGTTTTATAAATATAATAATATATATATATATATAATATATAAAGATTATATAATATTATATATTATATATATATATATACAACCCCCGAAATTATTAAGAATTAGTTCAAAATTTGATTCTTAAGTCCTCTTAAATATAATTTAATAATAATAAAAATTAATAGTTCATCAAATCAAGTTAAGAGTTGTATATATATTATTAATGAAATGAAAAAAAACATTTATAGTTGGTGAAGATTTCATACTGAAGAGTCAGTTCGATTTAAACATATTTTATGATTATGTACAACTAAAAATAAAATATATATATATATATATATATATATATATATATAATATATAATATATATATATTAATATATATATATATATATATATATATATAAAAATATATATATAATATAAATAAATTATATATTTATTATTTGTAGCAATATATGACCGCTCCACCTTTTTTCTCAAAAAACTTATTTAGTAGAGCTATTGCTTTCCAAACTTGTAATATTAGATCTATTGAGGGTGATTTAAGCTTTCGTTTTACTTTATGTGTGTCGTATTTTTTTTTTTATTAATATTTTCAAGTTCAGCTGTGGTTGTTGTATACTAGTTTGTTTTTTGGTGTTCCCTCTTAAGAGCAGTATGGCCGCTTACGCCCTTTTTTGAGCATTCAAATGGATGAGCAGAATCAGTTTGTAGGCAGCTCTATATCAGTTTTTCGATTCGCTGAGGCCACTATTGTCAGACAGGACCGAAGATCTGTCTGTCTGTATTATTATTATTATTGTTTTATTATTATTATTATTATTATATTATTATTTATATATTATTATATTATATTATATTATTATTATTATTAATTTATTGTCATATATACATATCTGTTAAAAATTGAGCCCGCAGTTGAGACTCAATTTTGAGCCGACTTGCAAGCTTTGTAACCCTCGGTCCATCTCCGCCACCGCACACAGCACTGCTCAGCCTCCGCTCCAGATTTTTTTCTTCCGTATTTCGTCCGATACTCTCTGCTCCCGACTCCTTGAAATTCCGGCGTGCCCGACTCCTGACCTCCGACTGCCCGACTCGACTCCCTGTATATATATATATAAATATATATTATATAAATAATAATATAAATATATATATATATATATATATAAATATATATATTAATATATATAATATATATATATATTATATAGTATATAGGTGATAATGATTTTAGCATCCGGCGTACGGGCTCGGCCTTTGGCTCTGATTATATATCCGACATGTGGTTAGAGTATCAATCGGTTGATAAAATTGGTGAGTAGTGGGGTATAGATTAACGTAACCTCATCGTTAAACGAGGGTACATGACCCTGCAATCCCCCAAAGGGGTGATGCTTGGCCCCCCTCAAACGTTATTGTGAATATTATGACGTAGAAAGCTGACAACTACGATGTATACAAATCTTTCATATAAGAGATCTTCATTTGTCAGATATAGGTTACCATTTAAGCAGACGATCCCCCATGGGGGATACTAGCCCCCTAAACATTGAATATGACGTAGAAGCATGAAACTTGGTATACACCCTTCATATAAGGTATCCAAGCTGAAATGACCATGAGCACCCCACGGGGGGATTCTGCCCCCCAAACCTAGAATATCGACGTAGAACGATGAAACTCGGTATATACCCTTCATATAAGGTACACACATTGTATATGGGGTTAAATAATCTACACAACCTCCTTAGAGTGGGAGTAACCCCTCAATCATATGGAAATTGATCTAGATCGATGAAATCATCGGTTATAATACCCATCAATATTAATCCGTACTCACACATGATATGGTCATTTTTTGTTGGGTTAAATGAGCTACACCACCCCAAAGGCGGGGTCTCCGGCCCCCAAACCTGAAAAATGACATAGAACGACGAAAACTTGTATATACATCTTTCTTATGATGTATCCTCGATACAGAAAAAAAAAAAAAATAAAATAAAATTAAAAAAAAAAAAAAAAAATAAAAAAAAAAAAAAATAAAAAAAATAAAATAAAAAAAAAATAAAAAAAAAAAATTTAAAATTTAAATTTTTTTTTTTAAAAATTAAACATTTTTTTTATTCTTTTTAAGGTTTTAAGAAAAAAATACGTTTATATAAATCAACACAAACAGCCTCCAGAGCCTCAAGAGTCTCCAGAGACTGCCAGACCTCCAGAGCCTCCCCAGTCTCGCCACCCTCCCCATCTATTGATCTATTGATCATTGATCTATTGATCTATTGATTTCATGTCATATTTTGTAAAACATAACACAAAACTTTCATTATTTGTTTTACTTTTAGTAAAACATTTTGTTTTTACCTAAAATTTTACGCTTTTCATATTTTATAACTTAAGAAAGAATTTGTGTTTGTTAACAACCCTAACCTGTAAATTAGTAAATTCAAACCACCCACCCCTCACCCCTCCCTACCCCAAACCTGGATATTTTTTTCACATTAACATAGTAGTAATATTTAACAAAATTTTATCATAACCTTGTCTAATTATCATTACAGACCAACGAATATATAGCCTACGTAACAAGTTTTCACATCAATTAATTGCTAACTGTCAAACAGAACTAAGATATATATACAACGACCCAAACCTAACACACCCTACTCACACTTTCTAACATATCATGGATGATGTTTACATTAAATAGTAATATTTAACAAAGTTTATCATAACCTTGTCTAATTTCATACTAATCAATGAATATATACTACGTAACAAAGTTTCACATCAATAAAGCTAAACATAGCATGAATTTGAACTCGAATAAATGTACAAGACAAAACCTAACCATACCTTACGCTCGTAATAAACTCTGCTAACAATAACAAATTCCATACTTTAAAACAGTAAAGTAACTAACAATGCCTACAGAGTGAACAGGCGCGAAACTGAATGTAGTAAATATTCATTTTAATAAATCAGTACTGCACTGATTGTTTATATTATTTATTTATTTTTTCAAATTTTTTTAATTCATTTCTTTAAAACTTTTTGTTTTAAAAAAACTTTTATTTATTTTTAATTTCATTTCTTTAAAACTTTTTGTTTTTTTTAAAAAAAAAAAAAAATTTTATTTAAAATTTTTTGTTTTAAAAAAAACTTTATTTAATGTTTAATTTTATTTCTTTAAAACTTTTATTTTTAAAAAACTTTAACTTCTTATAATTTTATTTTCTTAAAACTTTTTGTTTTTAACTAAAATTTATTTCCTTTTATGTTTTATAACGTAAAAAAATTTACATTTTTACATACACTAAAGCATAAATCAGTAAATCAAACCACCCACCCCATCATCCCCAACCCATCCATGATCTATAGATCTATTAGGATTAACAGCTGACATAACAAAAGTTTCCCATGTTAAAGTTAAACTACGACGAACATAACATACTTAACACACAACAGCCGTACGAATAAACAGCCACACTTAGCATCTTAACCAATAAAGTTTACATGGGGGGGGAAGTAAAGACAAGTTTTCATTTTTATAACATAATTGTTCAATGAAAAGAGCATTAAATAAATACCTAAAAACTTACGTTTTATTTTAAACATATTTAATTCACCTAATCAAGGGAGACAGAGGATTCTGCATAAATTTAGCAAGTTCTATAATTTCTCCAGAGATTCAACAACCTTTGAAAGCATGTAAGTATAAATATTGCCTGCTTACAACACTAATCCATTCTTCGGCATACCACAGTCACTAGCACGCATTTCTCCTGTTACCAGAGTGAAGTAAACGTAGCCAGGCTGATAGTCGTTTAACGCACTCCGTATATCGCTTATACGGTAAACCACATGTTTCATTGTAGATATCATAGATTTACACCGTGAGCTTATATGAATTAAAAGTCCGTCGAGGTATGTCGACATCTTAAGATAAGACGTTAGATTCGTTTTCATTTTAACCAAACTGAATATTTCAGATGATTGAACAGTGAAACCTATACACGTACCCCAAAAGGTAGCACCATCAATTGGTCTCTCCGAAATAGTTGCGTACATCGAATACTTTTAACATTATCAGACGCAGGGAAAACAACCTCTATTCTATTATAACCTTCTCACACTGTCACCTCTGATAGATATTTCACCTGGAGGCGATCTATCAGATGACACATACCAGCCTTTATCCAAGCTTCCGTGGTATCGATAATCTTGATGAATTTTCAACAACTGAAATGAATAAAGGTCTATTTTATGCACCTTACCGAATGAATACAGTAATATTTTTTGCTCCCATTCGTCTCTTACGAAAAAATAATAAATGCCGCATCGTTAGGTATTACGAAGGTCCTTGCCAAAGATATCACAACAGCTTAGGAAGCCGAGTGAGAGTCATCATTAACCAGCCACAGCGAAACAATGGTCTTACGACAAAAATCGTGATGTCATAAACAGGTCAAAAGTTAAGAGATTCTTTCTTTCGACCAATCAGCAAGGAAAGATAAACAAGTATAGCACGGACGAACGAACCATATTGGGTTCCAAATAATTACCATTGTACAAGCGCTATACCCCTTATCGTTTTCTGTCATGTATGTAGTTTCACATGCAGGTTTTACAGCTCGATTTCATTTTCTTGTTCGCTATTTTTTGTATTTTCAAACCCCTGGCCTTACGAGCAATTCGTTTCACTTTTTATATGATTTCCTATTTCGATTAACAGTTATAGATACAAGTCGAGAAATGTGTTTCAAACCCTCCCATTTTTCGAAACATTAAAGCAATACCTATGATTACGTTGTTGATTCATTTCGAAAACATTTAAGCAATAGCAATTTGATTCTTGTTCTGTCACACGTTTCAAACAATAACAAAATTATTAAAACATCTTTATGTTTTCATCACGTCTTATGTTTTATAACATTAGCGTAGTAATTTTTAAGAAAACTAAAAAATTTATCAATGACAGTAACCTATCTTCATACTAATCAATGAATAATTGCTAATCTATACAGGATTGCAATTATCTTATACCAGTTGATATACAAAAATATACGCTCAACCTCAATAAAAGCTAAACATATCATAGCCTGAACTAAGAAATTATAATGTACAATAACAAACCTAAACAACGGAAGGTTTGACTAATGAAAATCTTAAAAAATTAACAAAGTTTAGCATTTAACGAGAGGCAATGTAAACTAACACAAGCATACAAAATTGGTATTTCATTAGCCAGGTTCTTACGAGCGATTCTTTTCACGTTTGTATTGTATTTTCCAATTTCATTAGAGCTTATCAGAACAAGTCGAAAAATGACAAAACTCCTCCCACTTTCGAAACATTAACAACTACATAACCTATCTATCATTACTAATCAAATGAAATAAATGCTAATCTAACAGGGTTGTCAAATTATCTTATACACTGGTCAACGAGTATACGCTAACGTGACAAAGCTTTCACCTTAATAAAACTAACATGCATCATACTGAACTGGGAATAAAATGTCAATTGACAAACCTAACACCACCTAAACCACGAAAAACTGTTAACATAACAAAGTTCCACACTACCAACATTGAATAAGTAACTAACATTACAAAAAAAACGTAACCTGATGCATACTGTGTCAAGCATTCTCTCTCATCATTTAGGGCTTATATTTATAATTAACATAGTTGATATTTAACAAAAACTTATCATAACCTTGTTAATTATCATACCTGATCAACGAAATATTGCTAATCGTAAACAAAGTTTTCACGATATAATAAAGTATACATAGCATCATCTGAAACTATGAATATAATATACACACACACCGAAAAGCCTAACATACCTTATACATGAATAAACTGGTTAACGTTAACAAAAGTTTCACACTTAACAACAGTAAAGTAACTAACAAACATACAAAAACGTAACTATTCACACTTTCTCAAGCTTTCTCTAACATAAAACAATGTTAATTTTACATTAACATTGTTAATATTTAACAAAAATTTAATCATAACATTGGTCTAATTATTTCATATGGTCTAAGAATATACAGCTAACGTATAAATTTCAACATCAATAAAGCTAACATACATAGCTCAAACTAAGAAAATAATGTATCAAAGACAAAACTAACACACTTACCATGAATAAAACTGTTTTAGCCAGTTAAACAAAGTGTCGCCACTATAACATCAGCTAAGTACATAACATTGCATGTAAAACTTTAACCCTAATCATCTTTTGACAGCATATCTCTAACATATTACCTTAATTTTACGATGTGACACAAGTAATTTTAATTAACAAAAAATTCCTATCACATCCTTGTTCTAATTACATTACAATTCATCGAATATATGCTAACTTACAGAATTTTTTACATTACAGTATTTTAACAAATTTATCAAACCTTACCTAACTATCATTAATCCCAGCAAATAATTTGCAAGATATAAGATTTATTTAGTCCAAGACATAACATATAAAAAATAAATGGCTTTTGAATTGCAATTACAGGATAGTGTAATAGTATTTACCCGATGCCTAAAGCAGTAAATCTGTAAATCAGTAAATCAGAACCATCCGGCCCTCCCCCTCATCCCCTTTCCATGATGCTGTGATTGATCGTGGTTGTTCGCATCAGGACACCAGTTATCCGGAGAGTGTCACATGCAACCGAATCCGATATAATTAATACATAACAGCAGAAAAAATCGTTCTGCCGATACTATACTAACCTAGAGCTGCGAACTAATCTAAGGCAATGCTCGTAACATTTGTTTTCACATTAGATAAAGTCTAGCCAGTGACAAGGAGAGTATTATGTCACAACGACAACCGTTTTAAGTATAAAGTTTTATAATTATATAATAATTTAAAGATTGTAATAAAGAGTAAAAATATATTTTTATCATTAAACTTATATATATCGATAACTCGACTACAGTGTAGTTATATATAGATTTCAGTCGAGTAACTTCAACGACAACAGGCGTCGCTTGAGTTGTATCACGATTAGTAATATAACGGTTATATACACACAAAAATATATTGGTATTATAACGACCATACAAAGACGATTACCGATGAGCCAGCATCCCCTTTAGGGGAAGGATGTCTATGCATTCCTATAAGAGAGCGATAGTATTCTAGACTCTATTTCATAAGCCTCTCTGACTATATGACGAACGATTATAGAGCTTTGATTCATTCACGTGCTTTAACTAAAAACTTGGTTATTTCTTTCTCATGAATTTTTTTAAACAAATATTGACTATAGCTTGTTCTATACCACAGAGAATAATACACACACCTCTGTAATCAAAAGATCAACAAAATCCACTAGAAGAACATCACATAGATCATAGATACATGGTATTATTCAGAAATGTGCACGATATAGAAGAGGTGGTGTGTGGAGTTGCGTGTGTGTATTTATGACCTCACTCTGACTGTTGTGAGCTGGAGTGTAGGGTACTTGTAAAAAGCAACTAAAATTTAACTCGAATCAAATATTATAGACTTCTATCTTCAAGTGAGAGTTCATATTATAGTCTATGCGCCGTATGGAGCAAGTGTAAGTTACGTAGTTAGGCAACCAACCAAAGGTGCAATGGTTTCGATTTGATGTTCTCTATCAAATCTTACTTCATTATAATGGGCTATCTAAGGCGGTAGTGACAAGAACGGTATAATTTTGCGTATAAACATTGGGAAAAGTTAAAAATTTTTTGCTAGTAATTAACAAACAGAAGATTTGCATTATTAATAAGACGAATATTAATAGTGGAAAAAATAATTTTCAATCTACTATGAGCTAGCTACATAGTTTAACTAAAATCTAGTATAATACCATTCATGCAACATAAACCAGTAGCGTCGCTGTTTAAGGAAAATTATTAATACTAAAGAATAGTAGTAGGTGGTATATTATATAATATAACACAATATATCTGGTCAGAATGAATATTTATTACCTGTATATATAACACGAATCAGTTTTCACTTATATAGGTACTAAAATTATATAGGTAATTATTATTTTATATAAGTTTATTTAAGTTATTTTCCTGTACTTTTTCGATTTTCACTGTACTATTTTGAAATTACTCGATTACTTTATATAATAAAAATTCTCAACAGTATACTAAAGTAATATAGGTATTGAGGTAAACCCCTCACATCTGTAGTAGTGATATTATATACTACACAAATAGCATTATTACTCATTTCTAATGAGGTGGATAGATGTCATCTAATTAGAGAATATAATATATATATTGGTATATATATAATACATGGAGTACCATAAACCGACACTAAAAATAGATATATGTATATCAAGGAGACCGACGCCATGAAGGATCGGTTTTAAATATGAAGATCTCAGATACCAAATTTTATGCTAAGCATTTTAAGACATCTTTAAAATATTATAAAAGAAAATAAAAAATCTATATCTTATTATATATTATATAAAATACTATAATATATATATAATATATATATAATATATATATATTATATCTATAATATATAGCTATACGCTAGACTATCTTATATCATAAGTAGAGTCTCGAAGCTAATTAATTCACGAAACAGCGTTCGACTCAGTTATAATATATATTAGTTTATAGAATCATAGTTTATATATAAACAGAGAAGACTTATTAGTGACCACTAGTTTCCTGATAGATCCGTGCTCCTCTTACCTATAGAAGTAATAGAAACTCGATTAATTACGTCTTTGGAAGTTTTCAATCATCTCTACCTATGTGCATATTCTATTAAATTTTAATACCATTACATGCTTTTGAAACTCGACAATTACTTGGACGTATAAATTCACAGTATATGAAAGTAGATGATGTATTGTGTAATTTGGAGAGATTTCTCCTATTATATTCATGCTGGGGTACTAACCTCAACGGTACATTATCTTCTTGAGGTGTATATGAGTATCTATCAGAACACACGAGGAGTGAGAAATGATCTAACCTAGTAGTAGCTAAGCAGACCCGAGTCCGAAAGCTCAGATGGTTATAACGAGCTGTCATGTGACTTGTTGGTAATTGTTTGGGATCTGCACTGTTGTATAGTTGTGATGCCTTGTGGGCTGATTGGCACTATTAAAATTTGCGTAGTTTTGTGATTAAGCGTGATTCTATATATATATAATATTAAATATAAGACGAAAATAAAATTAATTTCGCTTCGACGACAGGGACCTCTGAGAACCATTACGACAATAAGTAAAGAAAACGTCTTCAGTATTAGACATAATGTAGGAAAATATGGATTATGTGTAAATTATAATCTTTTAATCATACATAGTCCGATTTCCATTAAACCTTCTCTACTAAACTAAGGATAAGTAAAAAAGAAAAGGGTAATCTCCAGAAAGATTTTTTTCAAATCTCACTTGCTTATCGATATATCACTGTAGCTTATATTTGAAATACCATAATTATTTGAATTTTAAATATCACACATGAATAGAGGATGATCTAGGTACTGAAGAAAAGGATAAATTACATTATCCTGGCAATTCACTTCATGAGGTGTGCTCATATATATATATCCTGTGTTAAGGAGCAAATACATGTTAATAACACAACCAAAAATATCATTTGTGAGGAACGCCGACAAGAATGCGCACATATTGCTTTGTGGTGTAACAGTAAAGACGTAATAGACGTACTCAAACGAAGAATTTTGGGATGGGTTTCGCTGTACAGCTTAATGAAACGCTAAACGACTTAAACAGTCGCTAACAATTAGGAGCTAAAGCAAAAACATCTGTTTCAACTCAGCCCACCCTGCGAGAAGGACTTCTGAAAACCTACGTTTAAAGAACAGCGAGGCGTTGCGCCGGTCGTCACAGAGCAAAGGTGGTTGAAGCAGGGTGCGTCCTACTCTTGTAGGTGAGCTTTGCCAAGTAACCACTAGTCCGATAATGCACCTCCCCCAAAAAAAAGGAATCTTTGGGTGACTTGATTTACTGTTTTATAGGGTCACGATAGAAAAACACATTTTTAATTTATTCTAGAGAAATTAGTTCCTTCACACTCACATAAGCTTCAATAACCCCAGACTGACATATTATTTTGCGTCTTGAGAGAGTCTCGCGTCGCTACGGACTTATATATTTAAAATTGTGTCTCTGCGGGCTTAGCATTAAGCGTCCTAGCAGATATCGCAGCAGGCGGATGCTCGCATGGAAAGGACTTCTGGGTCTTCGTGCAGCCATTTACGACTTGGCCACCACCCCACGAACCCAAAGTGTCAGTACTCATTGCAAGCTACTGATCATGAAAGTATGTCAGCTACTTTCGATAAGAGCTCAGACACTTTCATGTACGTGGCTTAGCCACGTACAAGCCACCATGTACGTGGCTACGCTATGTACACGGGCTAGCTAGGCTTAAAACACACTCACGAAACATATTGTGGAACACTTCAGGAACGTTATATGGCGAATGGTAGCCGAAATATAACACGGAGGGTACCCAGGTACATTAGGATGCGCCCAGACGCGAGTCATGTTTGCCACCAGACTAGGAGAAAGTACCGCCCAGACAAAACGTAAGCGCTCACACCGGGATAGGTGCTTGCGAAAGCATTTCTACGCTCAGTTGGCATAACTGAACCGTATATTCTCCAGTGCTTGCCTTGAATGACGTCATTAGTGTAGGAGAGAATAATAAGACTGAAAAATGAACAAAAAAGAAGAATGTGAGGTCGGAGCACGACACGCTCATGAAAGGTACATGGAGCATATGTGTTCAGGCGTTATACAACAGCAACACGCACGTACAGCTGCGAATCTACAGAAATATACATTTGGTACTCAGTGACAACGAACCATACAAATAACCTAAAGAGCATTCGCCGATAATCCGTTAATAGGACAATTAATTGTACAGGATGCAAATTTTAACTAGCTTAGTCGATCTAAGCCCTCTCTAATCAAAAAAAGAAGACATTCCGCCGGATACATATTTTTCAAGTTCCACCTGGGCGCCTCGGTGACATCTTACTGCTTTGAAACTAGTTACTTTTTTTAATATCAATATAGAAGTGTATTTGACTTGGGGACCTGGGGCGAGTAATATATGGACCTTATATATACTTATATATTAATCATAATATTATAATATTATAATAATAATATCTTATATATTACTAATTTTATTAATATTATTTTATTAATATATTTTTATATAATTTAACAAATCTTAAAACATATATTGTATATAATATATTATATATATACTTAATATTAATTATTATATATATATATATTTATATAAAATATAATTATATTTATATATATATTATAAGTATTATTATATATTATATATTATATAATTTATACTTATATAAATGAGAATTAAAGTTTTTTTTTTCGAGTATCATAGATTTAAAAAAATGAAAAAAAGAATTTTTACATTATGTTAATTGTGTTTTTACTAAGCATTTGTGTTGTTAATTTATTGAGATATATAACAATTAAGTTCCTTTGTAAAAAAAAATATGATGTCATGATTCATGTTTTTCTTTTTCAAAATGTAGCTACTAAGGTCCCTCTTCAAAGATAAACTGACTCGAAACAATAGAAACTGACGAACCTTTTTTATTAAATACATTGTGCTGGGCTAGAAGGTTAAGGTGGTGTCAGGCCAATGGATTGACTATTCTCTGTTCAAATATTTTGAAAGTACTTTCAGAGAATTTTCTATAATTTTTCATTTCAAGACAAAACAAATTTTTCAAATAAACATATTCTAACTAAAATTATTACCCACACTAAATCTGGAAGCAGATTTTAAGTGAGCAACATAAAACAAACTTTTTAAATATCCTTGAAAATTAAAGGATTTATCGGGCCAGCTTTTTTTTGTGGAAATTCAAAAAAAAATTCCTCTCTTCACCCCTAAAACTGTTTTTAAAAACGAACCTTCTTTTTTCAGGTTGTATTTTTTACCGAATAATTAAAGAACTATTCGTAGTTAATTTCAACCACCAAAGCAACGTCGTCGGTATTTTTGCGGTTTTCTATAGTTGAGAGTTTGCTATGAAGTCTCCCCCCTTAATTCATGTTTGAAATATTTTACGTCGGCTCTTTACCTTAATCGCTGCGGACATTCTCAATGTTGATGGGCGTGATTCGTCTGTGGTTACTCCAAGTAATGATAAGGCGGCTGCTCCCGTTACATCCACTTTCCCAGCAAGATTTTTGAGAATCGGTACACAACGTTCTACTCCCACACATACCAAAGCGCTTCACGACGTTAGAGAAAGCACGTGATTGCTCTCTACCAGATTTCAATGGCCTTATTAGTAAGATCCTTAAATAAGCTTCTTCACCGTCTTTTTGCTTCTTAACATGTTTCTTGCAAATTAATTTCTAATTTGTGTTCTTCCTCTTTTTCTGAACTAATATTTTCGAGTTTTATAATATTACTAAGAGCTTAATTTTTCTTTTTCATTTCATTGATTAGTATAGGCGAATAATTATTTAAAGTGTGCTGTTATGTTTTTTCTTATATAATATTACTGGGGGAAATTTATTGGCTTATCAGATTTTTTTGTTTATTATTTTAATTTTCTAAATCAAAAAAAAAGCGGTTCCTCCAATCAGACGACTAAATCTTTACTACCAGCGTTTAAGATAGTCGTAGAATATTATATTAGTATTATTATTATTACTTATATTATTATATTATTATTTATTATTGATTATTATTATTGTTATATATATATATGTATTCATTATTATTATATATATATAATTATATATTATCATTATTATAGGTTTCTTTTAACCATATATATATATATATATAGTTAATCATACATTACAGAGTACTATATATATATATATATTATATACTACTACATATATATATTATATTACATTTTTTTAAATAGTAAATTTTGATATCATTTCGACCCCCTAAATTAGGGTGAGGGAAACCCTGCTGACCATCCAAACTAAAAATTTGTTTTCTAAAACGTCTGTAAAATGGGAAAAATTATTCAACCATTACGTGTGTCCTTTAAAAAAACCAAAATAGAGGTGCCGATTTTTGTTTACCGTTTTTATAGTCTCCGTTTTAAATATCTTTCTTTGGTTTATTATTTCAATTTTATCTTATTTCTCCCGTCTTCTTCCTTTTCTACCCATCGACCAGACCTCTTTCAAATGCATCTTGCCTTTATACCAACCGTTCAATATCCCCTTAAAAATAAACTTCATATCTACTCTTTTCATTTCTTTATTTTTCTCACCCTTCCTGCATTATCTTTCTTTTTTTACTTACTTTCTCCTTTCCTCTCCATTCGTTCTGTCCAATTTCACTTTCTTCTTGAGCTTTCTCCCATCGCCTCCTTCAATTTTCTCATCTCCTCCTCCTCTCCCTTCTCTCTCTCTCTCTTCGCTCTTCTCCTCTCTCTCCTCTCATCCTCCTCATCCCAGTCTCTCTCTCCACCCATGCAAAAAAGCTCTCTCCTCTCCTCTCTCTCTACATCCCACAAAAGAAAAAACTCTCTGCATTTTACAACACTTTTTATTCTCAAAACCAATCTACAGAAAAGGTTCTTAAACTATCTGCTCCCTGCGTCCGCAGGCCCAGCATGAAATTACTTCAGTAAAACGCACTTGGCATATTGAAGCAACAGTAGCATATATTGTAGTGGACATAGTTTGATAATTGCTTTGTTTGCTTTGCACTGAGCCACTGTGTTCATCTTTATTTTTTGTCATTTTATTTATTTTTTTTATTTTATTGTAGTTTTTAATGCTTTCAATAAATCTAATTTAACCTAATTAGACCTCGATTTTTAAGCCATACATTTCGCCTTAATTATCTATAAACACTAGTTTTTTTACTGCCCAAAAAACACTTAACCCTCCTTGTATTGCCTGTGCTAGTCACCCTGTCTTTGTACTCAAATCTCTTGGGACAATCACTCCATGATTTGACCATTTTCTTTACCATGCGTATATACCCAATGGACCGATAAAATAGACAAGTTTGTTAGTAAAAGACTGTAGGACCAAATTTGGCTGAGAAGAGGCATGCTGTAAGCTTATAATTAAGTTAAATTTTAACTTATATTATGCGTCTCCCTCAGACTCTCGAAACATGATATATTCACACGTTGCCGCTTTCCCAACGCCACTAAAGATGAAGATTATTTAGGAAAAGGATTTATGGTGAGACATCGTCTCGTTTGGGTTCTAAGTCCTTGATAACTACATTATAAAGCTGAATAGTCTCTCTTAAGCGCTTTAAACAAGCAAAATTAAGAAACTTTATTCTTACATAGTCATAGTAGCTCGAACATGAGGCTTTTAGACGATAACTTTTAGAGAAGGTTAATTAATAAGTATATAATTAGCATAAAAAACTAATAAACTTTTAGAGGAAGTTTACAGAACCACCACAAGTAGATATAGTAATTAGATTTAATATATAATTTATATATCAATAAATTAATCTGGTATATAATTATGATTTAATTGCAATTACACTGAATTAATAGCTTGTTCATTCATCGAACGTAAGCCAATCCCAACATTTAGTTAGTTGAGACTTTTATTTAAAGTATCCCGTAAATTTTAGTGTTTATAATATGTCTAGTATATAATCATTTAAATACTATTAGATATACTTTATTTGTTTTAAAAATAAAGTCTCGGAAACTAATTAACCAACTACTAAGTATCGCGTTCCTACGAAGTTGCCTACCATTTTCATACATTACAAGCTACGTAAACATACATTACACTAGGAAAAAAATTACACAGCAAATTGAATTAACCAATTGGATAAGCCGTAGTCTACTACAACCCTACGCTATACTCCTCAATATAAGTGATGTATTTTCATCTTCGCTGGGTCAACAGGAATTAATAGAACTATTGGCAACAACAGGTTAAATCCTTACATTTTATGCGGACTGACCTTCGGTAACTACCGGTATACTATACCTTTACTATCTTCTTTAAAACAATGTTTAATAATCACATGTAAAAAAATTTTTTTACATCAGACAACACCAAGATTAACCTTAACTAAAGTTATTATGGTGGGACAAACTATTCTTTTATGCTTTTTAGTCCTACAGGTAATTCTTATTGTTGAAACTATTCGACTTGTTATTTCTTCTTAGTGCAGAAAAAAACACCACTCTCCCGCTAATCATGATCTCTTGAGCTTACATTCATGTGGTGTTCCACTATTTCATTCATTCCGACCACAATTAACATTGAACCCAAACTGTCCACAAGACTCCTAATTCACAATGCTTTTATCTTATTTCAGATGACAAGCATACCTTATAATAGATCTATACATTTTACGCCTTTCACATGTGTTAATCCTTCTATTTTGTCCTCAAACATGCCTTCCATCGAAACACAAACTTTAGCGCCAACACCTTTAATGAGAACAAACATATCGTTTTTCAAATCATATTATTTCATAAATGTTAAAGAATATTCAAAATATTCAGGTAAAAATACATTAGATAAATATACACTATAAATACTTAGTGCTAAATAGTGTGGTTCATTTCATGGAGGATTGTGTAAATTTATCGTTTGAAGATATAAATAAGTGAATGAATAAAGGAGCTTCTATTTCAAAGTGTGAATTTTGTTATTACTATTACTTTATTACCTTTTATTCTGGATACAAGTTCTTAAAGTTTTTTTAAATCATTTTTTTGAAATGGAAGCTGAAAGTGGAAGCATTAGTGAACTTCAAACATATCACAGGATTTTAAAATCGAGAAGACATACATTAGCTAATGTTGCAGCTGTTGGGTAAGTAATGATCATAACACAAACGATTATATATATAGCAATTATATATATATATATATATATAATTACTATAAGTATAATATATATATATATATATATAGATATATATATAATTATAACTATTTATTAGCTTTGTAATAGGAAGATATACTATATATATATAAATATAGTATATATATATATATATGTAAATAAATAATCAGAAATTTTATTCCTTCTTGTGACTTATTCTGGCGCTTAAGATTAGAGGTCTACAAGTCCTTAACAAATCAATATCTGTTAAAAATAAAATGCAGTGGCACACCCCTTTGCATCTCACCAGCACAGCTGTTCGCTTCTAGTAATCGAACTAAATATTGAGATAGTGAACTATCGGGCATAACATTTGTCATCTCATTCAAAGATGGGTTCATTTGTTAGTTTTTGTTATCATTATTATTATTTTATCTAATATTTGTTTAGTTTGTATCCTTGTTATAGACCGAAGAAATAAAAGAAATGCTGGTGCCTACAGTGCTCTGCCTCTGCGCATAGCAATTTGTTATATCTTTTGCTTGATAATTTTTTCATATATATATATATATATTATATATAATATATAATATAGATATAATATATACTATATAACTATAGTATATATATATACGATTATACTATATTATATATATAATATAAGTTTATATATCAATTCAAATTTGGTGTTAGTGTGTGCGTGTGTGTGTTGTAGTGTGTGGGGTTGTGTGTTGGTGTGTGTGTGTGTGTGTGTTGACTTGACCAATATCTCTCCTGCAGATTTGTGGGAAAAAGAGAAAAACTTTTCAATGGGAGAGGAAACAAGAATTGTACATTACTGCTTAAGAAATAGCTGTAATATTTATAAATAATAAGGTTAGTTAGGATTAAGTTAATAAGTAAGTAGGTAAGGTTTTTTACCCCCATGCCGTTAGGTGTCATCATTTTAAACTCAT
Organism: Trachelipus rathkii; assembly: GCA_015478945.1. Lineage (NCBI taxonomy): Eukaryota > Metazoa > Arthropoda > Malacostraca > Isopoda > Trachelipodidae > Trachelipus > Trachelipus rathkii. Next base: position 9,318 of record JABUQX010117276.1, on the reverse strand, counting down.
TACTATGGCAAACTTTCAATTCTTATCTTATTGGTTAAGAAAAAAAAATGGCAAAACCTTAACTTTATGCTTATTGGTTAAAAAAAAAATACCTTCTAAATTGGGAAAATAAAAATAAATTTTAGTAAATATACTTATCGTAAAATCTTAGAGTACTCAGATAATATATAGTATATATATTATATATAATATAAATAATATATATAATATTATATAATAATATAATTTATAATATATATATATTATATATATTATATATATATTATATTAATATATATATATATACTATTTATATATTTATATATGTGTTCTATATATATATTATTTACTATTATTATTCAGTTGTTAATATATAATATAAGTATATATATATAATATATTATATATATTTATAATATATATATATATATATATATATATATATATATATATATATATATATATATATATATATTATTATATATATATATATATATTATTAACATCAACAAAACATGTGTTTATTAACTATTTTTTTAAAGAGATTAAATTTTACAATGAAATTCCACTTTTTGTAAATAAAACTATAAATGAAAATAAAATTCATCTTGAAAATTTTCCTTGTTGTCTTAGCAATGGGCAAAAATAGACGTATTTACAAACAAAGAAAACAGTGTATTTACACAGAGAAAATTTTACATGTTTCTTAATTTTTTAAAGATACATTTAAAATTCAAGAAAAAATTCTTACGGCACTGGCTATAAACAAACAAACAATTTTTTGTTTTTGAATTTGAATTGGTTAAACAAGAAAAATATCTTTGTGTCTTGAACTTGCATATTTAAAAGTAGTGAAAAGTTTAAATTTTATTGTTACAAAAATATAGTTTTAATTTTACAACCTCTATTTTTACTTATTCAGTTATATTGTTACTATATTTTTAATTTACTTTTTCCATTGAAATAATTCAATTCTAAATATTTATTCAAGAATTAAATTGCAGAAGTAACATGAGGCAAGACTACAGAGAAATGATAATTTACATGAATAACACAATATATGCCTGTTTAATTGTTATACAACAAACATTTAAAGTAATTAATTTATAATAATAATAATAATCTGTTTAGTCTTTACATTTAAACAAAAGCTAATTGCTCATGCACAAATACACGCCCACACATACACATATATATATATATTATATATATATATATATATATAGATAATATATATATTATTATATATAATTATACTATATATACTAATATTATATATATATAACTATATATAATATATATAATATATAATAAATTATATATTCTTTTTATAGTTCACCACCACTCACGGCCCGAGCCTTTTCAAGGAGGGGGCGGAAAATAAAACATCGAAAAACCCACTCAATCCCCAACCTAACGCAAATCTCTCAAATGAGCGCAGACGTGGGCTTTAAAGGGTGATTAAATTAGTTAAAAAAAAAACAGAAGAAGCAGGAGTTCCACAGAAACAGAAGTAGCTGGAAGAAAGAGGCACCACATCGAACAAGTCTGGGGTTCTCGATACTCACGCAAAATTCAAGCGAGAGCAAGCACCTCTTGTGCTACGAGGGCGACGCAAGGGTGTGGAATGCGAGAGGTCCAACTCCCCCGAGCATCTGCCCTGTAGTATCTATAGAAAGAATAGTGCCCAATCGTTACTCAGCAGAAGATAAGAGGTCAAGAGAGTTTAAAGGTAAGGGAACCAGGTTTTAGTCTCCTTAGCTTTAGACCTCAACCCTATCCAATAGCAACGTGGAGCTGGAGCCCCTCCAAATCTGAGAACAGTACTTCAAACAAGGGGGAATAAGGCCCTTAGTAACTAGAAGATAGCTGTGCAGAGAAAAAAATTTCCCGAAACCTAAACAACGCCTAGCTATTTTGAGCCACCTTAGCAACCATTGAAATATGATGTTTCCAAAGACAATTTTTGCTTATGTTAAAGGACCCAAGAATGTTTATGATTTTCACTGGAGAGACGCTAGAGCCGTTGAAGAAAATAGAAAGTTAGGTGTTTTTGAGAGTGAGATGTAGAGAAGTTTGAGTTTTTAAAGAGTGATATTTTTTACAGGTTTTCGGTGCCCCATTCGGGAAATCCCATCCAGATCGCCAAGAAAGAATCGGAAGCTGAAAGAAGGCAAACCTAGAAGCAAAAAGGGAAGCGATTTTGAAATGAGTAGAAGAGTGGAGAGTGAGTCATCGGCATAAGAGTAAACAGATGGTACAGCTGAGAGTCGTTGATGAAAAAGGAATAAAGTTGGAGATAGAAGAGAACCTTGCCGGAACACCACAATTAACAGGAAAAGGAGAAGATGTCGCTTCATCAACGAGTGCTGATATGGAGCGATCCGAGAAGAAAACTAGACAAGAGCAAGCAAAGAGAAGAGAAAACACAAAAGAGGGAGCTTCGAGAGCAACGATGCGTGCCATACCCGGTCAAAGCCTTTATATGTCAAAGCGCCACCACGCAAACTCCCCATGCCCTAAGGCATGAAGGACCAAAAATCACTTAGAAGGAAATATATCACTGACCTCGAGCCGACGATAAGCATACTGATGATCTGCAAAGAAGGATGAGAGTTTTAACAGAAATTCAAAGTAACAACCATTTAGGGCGATGAGTTAAAGATCAGAGCTGGTTACTTTTTTCGGGATCGGTTGGACATTATGCGCGCTTCCAGCACTGAAGAAAAGTATTAGTAAAACATAGAGAGTAGAGTTGAACGAGGACGAGCGCCAGCTCAGAAGCACACTCCTCAAACATGGAGGAATGCCATCCGGCCACTAGCCTTCCTGACGTTCATAGATTCTCAGGATTCCATGCCACATGATCATGTGTATCACAGTAAAGACATGGTAACTCTGAAGAAAGAAGTAGGAGGAGGAGGGATGCAGAATTGCCTTTTCAGAATAGATTAGCAACAGAGCCGTCAGAGCGAATAAGGGAGAAAGGCAGATTTACAAAAGTTGTTGGAGATATTTTTGCCAAGGGGCCAGAATTTTTATCAGTAGGAGACCAAGGAGGTTAGCGCACTTTTTTAGTGAAAGTGGGCTTAGCCTGTCAAATAGTATCCCTGCAACGATTCCGAGCAAAATGAAATAATTAGTACAGAGTGATAGGAGAACGAGAGTTTTTCCCATTCCCGATACGCAAGTGTCTCTCTCCTAAATGGCGCGAGAACAAACTCCATATAACCCCATGGATCTTTGTGGAAAAAAAATTTAGTTGAAAATGAATGTGAAATGTTTCATCCCATCCGTGATTACGGCCCCCACCTTTCAGCGGTGACCGAGGCATCACCCAAGTCAAAGCAGGTTTCATTCCAAGAGTAGTTAGCCAAAAAAATCAAACCAATGCCCCATTAGCCCGATTATAAGTGCCAGAAATTACGTTAGGGCATGTGTGGCAGCTGCTGGAGAAAGAAGCATTAATATTAGAGCTTACAAGATTGTGCGTCGAGTTACCAATAGAGGAGAAATGTTTATTTATAACGAGAAGGAGTAGTGGTAAACATTATGTCAAAGAATATCAAGAATTGTTAGTCAAGTTTTCTGTAAATTGTGAGTTCTTAATTAACGTTCCAGTCGTTTGAAATACTGAATTTTTTGGCCTCCTCCCCGCTTGCATTTAGTGAGAGGAGCTCCAACCAGCTCAGTGTTGGTGACTTTGAGATCCCCTAAATAGAGGATCCTCATATTTGATGGAGATATAAACAGTCTTCATGAAAGTAGTAAATAGTCAATAAAGAGTGTAAATCTTTCCATTAGGGGGCAGAGCAAACACAAGATAAATGAAGGTAGATGGAGAAATATTTTTAGCCACAAACATCAAGTTAGGAGATTTATGGCTTGCAAAACGTTTTAAGGAGTGCTAATATTATATAGGCCACAGACCTCTCACCCATTTAGACGGAAATATAAAAAATATATAGAGATATAAATATTATTTGAAAAAGAATTCCTGGCCAGCTGGGTCTAAGACAATAAAAAATGTCAGGTTGAGAGTTAGAGAGGTGATTATTTCCACAGTATTCAAGATTAGCATCAGCGACGCCACGTTGGCAAAAGTCAATTAGAAACCCCCGCCTGCGCCCACCCCTACATCTACTCCCGACAGTCATTCAATCAGCCACTCGCACAAGCAAACACACACGAGCTCTTGTACACAATATAATCTAATATCGATACAATATTTAAAACTAATTTAGAGTAAGACAATAAAAACTGATAAATGAACAAATATATAAACAGTAAATAGTAATAAATAGAATAAGTTTAAACGGATGAACTTAACCAGTTAAAAGCGACATAATAATGTAAGTGTTCGAGAGTTTCACATTGAACCTAAAATTATTCTTATTATAGTCCAAATGAATTTATAAAAAAGAGAACACATAGTAAAAAAAAAACCCTATAACATATCTATTGATGAATAATAAACTGAAAATCAAAAATTTTAAAGAAAAAACATAAACACAAAAAATAAACTAAACTTAGCTTAAAATCCTAAAAGGCGAAAGTTACGCTGATATTCTTCATCATTTGCAGACAGGGTTGGGGATTTTTTTGATTTTTTTAGAAAAATCAATTTTTGATTTTATGATTTATGACTTCTGTGCTTATTTTAGTTTTTTTATTTTCAATTCGTGATGTCACGGGAAATATATATATATAAATATATATATATTATATAATATATATACGTATTTATAAATTTATATATACATATTATATAATAAAATAAATAATATATAATAATATATATATACTATTATAAGTATATATTATAAATATATATATATATATTATATAATTAATAGTAAGAAGACGCAGGATATCCATTCTAGTGTCCCATTCACCATTAAATAATTTCAGAAATAAGAAGCATTTTCATGGTTAATTAATGTAATGTAATGAATATTAATTATAATTAAGAAGCCACATGGCCTACCTAGAACTTCCCAGTCAACCAACAATAATTAATAATTAAAATAATAATTAAAAACAGCCGCATCTGCCCCTCTCTAGAACTTCCCATCAAATCATTAAAATCAAATAAGAATAATAATTCAGAAGCCGCATGGCCTATCTAGACTGTCCAGTCAACCCATAATAATTAATTATCTAAGAATATAATTAAGAAGCTGCATTAACTCTTCTAGAGTGTCCCAGTCAACGTAATAATTATAAGAATAATACTTAAGAAGCCGCTATGGCCTATCTAGACTGTCCCATAGTCAAACCAATAAAAAGTTAATACATAAAAGCAAACTGGCCCGCATAGAATGGCCCCAGTCAACCCATAATATATTAATAAGATATATCGAGATCAAAATACTTGACAGAAGCGTTCTTAATTCGGCCCCATAGACAAAACTCTTAAATAACCTAACGCACTATACTACTAATTAATAATTTAAAACATTAAGAATCCGGCTTGAAGCTAATACCGAACCTCCATGAACTCAAGGAATGTCTACTCACATGAGAGCTCTCATAGAGTGAGGATCAAACCTACACTAACTCGACAAGATCTGTGTGCCCATATTTCACAAACCAAAAAAAAAATAATAATTCTAATTATTAATAATTAAATAATACTTTAGAAGCCACATGGTCCTTTTTAGACTGTCCTCAGTCCGACTCCACATAAAATTAAGAATTGATGTAGCCGCTATTGGCAAACTCTAGAATATCCCAAGTCAACCCTTAATACCATAATTAAATAGAATATACTTAAGAAGCCAGCATGGTCTATGCTAGACGTTCCCAGCAAACCAATAATCATCATTAATTATTAAATATAATAATTAAGAAGCCACATTATATTAATGTCCCAGTCAACTCATAAAAATAAGAATAATACTTAAAAGTCGTCATGGTCCGTTTTAAGACTGTCCCAGTTCAACCAATATAAAAATTGAACAGAAACACAGCACGCAGTTTCTGACTTGTGAACCAGGAGCTTGCTCTTCGTCGGAATATCAACAAAGAATTAATTACTGTAGAAATTATGACAATAAGAAGACAAATAGGCCTACAGACTGTCCCAGTCAACCAACAAAAAATAATAAAATAGAATAAATAATTCAGAAGCCGCATGGCCTTCTTAGACTGTCCCAGTCAACCATAAAAAATTAATAATTAAGATAAATCTATTCTTAATTATTATTTATTATGGTTGACTTGGACATCTAGATAGCCCTTTGCGGCTTCTGAAATAATTTATTCTATTAATTATATGGAGATGATGGAACGATTCTAGAGGTTGCTAATGCGACTTATTTAATTATTATCTAATTATTAATATTGTTGGTTACTGGACATATCTAGCAAGGCCCATATGCTTCTAATATAAATTACATTCATACATCTACATTAATTATTATTAAAAATTATTTTTATTTCTTAATTTTTATTGATTTGACTGCGATCATTCTAGAGCCATGCGGCTACTCAATTATAATTTTTATTGGTTCGACTATGACAGTCTAAAAATGAACCAGTGGCTTCCTAGTATTATTCTTTCTTTACAAGAGTTGACTGGTTGCTAGAGGATGAATTGGCTTAATTATTATTTTTATATTAATTATTATTGTTGACTGGGACAGTCAATAGGCCCATGTGGTTCTTAAGTATTATCTTATTTATTTATTATATGGTTTGACTGGACATGCGAGAGCGCCAAAAAAGCTTAATATTAAATTATTTATGCTACGTGAGACCAGTCTAGATAGGTCCATCACTGCGCTTTCTCAATTCATTATTCTTAATATATTATTATTATTGTACATTCTAGAGAGGGCCAATGCGGCTTCTTAATTATTAATTTATTGGTTGACTGGGACATCCTAAAATGGACCATGCGGCTTTTTAATAATTATTCTTATTTTTTAATTATTACTGGTACATTCTAGAGGTTAATGCAGCTTTTATTATTATTCAGAATTATAATTAAGAAGCTGATTGACCCTCCTAGAATGTCCCAGTCAACCCATAATAAATAAAGCTATTACTTAGAAGCCGTCATGGGCCTATCTAGCCTGTCCCAATCAACCAATAAAAATAATAATAAGAAGCTTGCAATTGGCCCCTCTAAAGTGTCCCAGTCAACCAATAATAATATAACATAAGACATAATAATATTAAAGAAGCCGCATAGGCCTATCTAGATTGTCCAGTCAACCAATAATAATATATATATAAAATTAATAATTAAAAAATAAAATATAATAACCGCTATTGATCGCCTCTAGATGTACCAGTCAGACTCAAATAATAAAATCAATACTTTAAGAAGCCGCCATGGTCCTTTATAGACTGGACCATCTTCAACCAAAAAAATTAATTAATTAGACAGCCGCATTGCCCTTCTTAGACATGTTCCCCAGGTCACTCAGAAAAATATCAAATAAAAATAAGAATAAATTTAAGAAGCCGCATGGGCCTTCTAGACTGTCCCAGTCAACAATTAATAATTATAATTAAAAATAATTAATTAAGAAGCCGCATTACCCTTCTAGAATGTTCCAGTCAACTCATAATAAATAAGAATAATACTTAAAAAAGCACGCATTGGTCTTTTTAGACTGTCCTAGTCACACGAATAAAAATAAAAATAAATAGCTCGCATTGGCCCCTCTAGAATTCCCAGTCAAATCTATAATAAATAATAAAATAAGAATAATACTTAGAATCCGCAGAACTATCTAGATCAACTTCCCGCCTATTCTATCCTCAAAGCAAAATTTACCTCCTTCATCGTTACTGCGCCCTCTCCAGCATATCTGTCTTTGCTAATAAGGGTGCTAAAATTGAAGACAATATTCAAATACCCTAGGCCTATTATGACACATTATACAAAAATAATATATAAGATTACGTTATGCAATTGGCATTATTTTTCAATTTTTAACCCTAGGCCCTGTATGGGTTCAAAATCTTACCATGGAAACAATGAAACAACACAACACGAAAGAATGTTACAGACTTACGGTTTACAAGTTTTATGAAAATTGAAAAAATATACTAAAAACTTCAAAAATTATATATTTTATTTTATTTTTTATTGTCTATTGAATTAAATCTATTATAATATACAAAAAAAAATAAAAAAATAATTATAAAATAAATTAAAAAATCAAAAAAAATCAAATAAAAATCATATTCTTTATAAAAAATCAAGTAAAAAACTCCAATTATTTTTCATTTGCATTTTTTCTGGCCTCCCGTGTTTGCACGAAAAATTAAAATATTCAATACTAAAACGCTTGGCTAACAACTTAAAATCTAAAAACACAAAAAAGCAAAAAGCAACAAAAATAGCACGAGACATTTAACCAATTTCTTGAATAACTTAAAAACATTAAAAATCTAAATCTGGCAATATATTAAAACACTCGTGGATAACAATCGCAGCACTCTCTACACTGCCACAAGCGCACTATTAACTCAACTAATATATATATATATATATAATTATATAATATATAGTATGTTAATATATATATATATATTATATATATATAATATATAAATATAATATATTATATATATATATATATATATATATATATATATATATATATATATTATATTATATATATATATAATATATATACCTTAATATATATTATATATATATATATATATATAATATATTACTTACTATATATTATTATATATTACCAAATATATAGTATATAAATACATATATTATTCATTATATTATATATTAAACTTATATATATACTATATATATTATAAATATATATATATATTACGTTATATATAATATATATACTATGATATATATTATATAATACTATTATATATATAATAATATTATATTTTATAATATATAAGTAATATATCATAATATATATATTATTATATACTATATCATATATATATATATATATATATACAGTATATATAATATATATATATAAGTATAATAATATATATATATATAATATATATTACTATATAAATAGAATATAAATATTATATATATATAATAATAAATATTATATAATATAATATATATATATATATATATATTCTGGTCAAGAGTAAACTGTGCAATCGTAACACCTCTCCGATTCTGCTTCTTCTTCATGGCACAACAATCAGTCGGCTGTAACTCAGACATATATTGTAGAGAATAAAGACGACCGCAAGTAAATTATGTGGATCTCGCAGAAGTTATGATGTGACAATCCTGACAATTCAAATAAAATCAATAAATTGCGAAACAAACCTGCATTAAGACGAGAAACCCCACCACAGGATCTTCTCTTT
>JABUQX010117275.1:7500-30319 GCA_015478945.1 Trachelipus rathkii | reverse complement strand
CGTTGGCCCTTTGCGTTCCATCTCGTTGAACCGTTTTCGCATTTATCGGTAAACGCTTTCGCATTTCTGCGCCGCTTCAATCTCACCTTGTTACAGTAGTTACACCTGAAAAAAGTAAAAAGCAGTCAATTTGTTAGTACATTTTTGAGACACCCTGTATATATATATATATATATATATATATATATATATATATATATATATATATATATATATATAACCCAACCTTCTTATTTCTTCTAACAACAGTAACTGACAAATGTGCTCTAGGCCCAACAATAATAACATATATTCATGAAATTGCACAAACTTGTATGCAACCAACTAGCTACTTATTACTTTGTACAGCATGTAGCCAGCCAGCCAGCCAACCAGCCTTTCCAACAGCCAACCAGCAGTAGCCAACTTGCAACTGTATAACATAGTAATAATATGTAGCCAATAACAATATACCAACAATAGCCAGCCAATAATAGCAGCTAGCCCAATAATACAGTAATATAACCATATGTAGCAAATCCTTATAATATATGCGCCTTAATAGCCAGTAGCCAATAATAATATGTAATATATATATGTATAGCGCCAGCACATAGCCATAACCTTCTTAATATGGCATAACCCAGCAATAGCCAGCTAGCCATACAGCCCTTCGTATGTATGTATGTATTAGCCAGCAATATGAAACCAATATGCGCCAGCCAGCCAATCTTGAAACAACAACAGCCATTATGGCGAAATCCAGCCGCCTTTTTGTACTGCTGCTGTAGTAGTAATAGCCAGCCTTAATAATATGTAACATATAGTAATATGAGTAACATAGTATGTGTATATATATATGTATATAATAATATATATGTATATACCAACCAACTTGTATGTAACATCTACCAACTAATAATAACCATATACAGCCGCTGCTCGCTGCGCCAGCAACATGCATATGTATAGCTGCTGTAGCCAGCCTTGTAGCCAGCCCAGCCCAGCAGCGCTTAGCCAGCAACCAGCCAGCAGCCAACTTAGCCTTAGCCAGCCTTAACCAGCCAGCAACCCAGCCATAGCAACAACGCCTTAGCCACCTTATATATATATATGCTGCTCATATATAATCATTATAAATCATAATAAAGAAAATTAATTGTTATTACTATTCACTACATATTTTGAAGACGGTTAATAGCGATTAACGTTAATTTCCGTTACATTCTTTATCGATAAACACGCTTTATTGATTAACGCCGTTAATTTTTGTTAACAGTGGGATTAGCTGCGTTATTTCTGATTAGCGGTGCCCACCTTTTTATTTATATATATATATATATATATATATTTATTTTTTTTACCATAATATATATATTTATATATAACATATATATATAGCCAGCAACCAATATATATACTGCTGCTCTTTGCTATATATACTACATCTTCTTTCTGCCAACATATATATATATATATATATATACCTTATATATATAATTTTAATTTTTTTTACCATTTATAATCTACACAAAACCATTAAAATTATTAAAAATTATTAATTTTGTCTTTTCGATCGCAATTACGCCTCTTTATTTTAAACTTTGCCAAATTAATTTTTACATTTTAATAAAAAAATAAATCTAAATCAATTTCATATTAAACATATATTTACAAAGGATTTTCCAAAAAATAAAGATGATCCATAGAAAACAGGACCTAAAAACACCGCCCCCATGATATAGCTGTCATTTATTTCGATTATGCACGTCTAAAAAGTAGACCCGCTTCAATATTGAGAAAATAAATTTTTAATTTTTAATTTTTAATTTCAATTTCAATTTAAAATGTTCATTTTTATTTAAACTTTCGCTTGATATACAGTACATTTACTAATTAGGATTAAGTTGTCTCAAATCGAGTAACTTTTACCTATATATATATATATATATATATATATATATATATATATATATATATATACCTCTACCTCCTCCTCATATCTATATATATCTTACCTTTACTGCTATATGCTCACTTCTTTCTATATATATATATATACAGATCCAGATTCGTTCGGAAGATTCAATTAAACTTAGTTAATGACACTTATAAACATGGTAAAAAGAAAGAAATGATCCAGATTGGGTACAGTTTTGCTGCCTAGCAGGACAGTCCATGGACCAGCAAAATCTTTGAGTATGTCATATATATATATATATATATATATATATATATCTTATATATATATATATGTAATATGTATATATATATACATATATATGCTATATCTTCTTATAACATAATATATATGTAGCCTTGTATATGCTAACATGTATGCAACTATCAGCCCAGCAACATAACCTTATTGTATGCCAGCCATATATCATCATCTGTCAGCTACCAGCCTAATCAACCTACCTCTATCCAAATATATCTTCTGCGCAACAATAATATGTAGCATATAAGAAAATATGGGTCCATATTGGACTACAGAAAACCCACGGCCCACCGCAACCGCAACCACTTAACCAAACCAAGAAAACCCACCTACTAAAAAAACCCACAAATAATTTTTGGCAACCCTAATTTTGGCAACCTAGTGCACCTGGCAACCCTTCGAGAAGAAGGATTTGCATGAAGAGCAGCCTCCATCATTACATATTACTATTTTACCCACCTAATTTTTAGTCATGAGGTCATTTTGCCCACGGTAATTTTTGTTCTGTGATGTGTCTTTAGGGGCATAGCCCTTTTTTAATGTCTTAACCTTGTTTAACCGTCGCGTTTCCCGCCCGCGTGAACCTTTGGTTCAAATCCTCGGCACCCGCAGGTGCGATCCGCAAGCCCGCAGGCGCATTTTCCGCGTTTTCCCGCCCGTCGCGTGAGCCCGCAGGCTCATTTTCCGCGTTCCCGCCCGCAGCGTTTTCCCGCCCGAAATAAAAGGTATCTTCATAGCCCGAACGTGGATGTGAGCGTATGTCAGCCAGAGTATCCCGGGTTTCCGAATCTCTCCCAGGTGCTAATTGCCGAGGCTCCCCACTCTGTGGTAACGTGAACCTCTCTGTATGTTAAGGTTTCATACCTTCATCATACAATAACACCTGAAGTACATGCACTTAATACACTGCGCTATGAGGACACCTACAGTTTTTAGCTTTATGACTGTCATACATTACACATTCTATGACTTTACAGTCATGTTACATTTTAAATTAATAAATGGCAACTCAAATAAAATCAATAATTGGCAACACAAATAAATAAAAATAAATCAATAATTGGCAACACAGAAAATGGAAATGAAAGAGTAATACAAATAAATATTTTATTTTAGTAAAATATACATATATTATAAAACAAATAAATATTTTATTTTTAACAATATATACATATATTATATTTGTACATTACAATGAAATTATATTTTATTTTATCAGTGAAATTAGTGTTCCATCATACCCCTGTGCTACAGTGCGGGCACTACCTAAAACAAGATTCCTCTTATTTGAGGTGTGGCGGAACCTTTTTATACCATTTATTAGCGTGACATTTCCTATCTTATTGGCCCTCATTTTCATATCAGGAACCCTCACTTCTCGGTAATGTTTTTCATTATTTACGTATGGCTGAGCGGAGTCATCTAGATTATGGATATCTTTGTGAAGTGTAGATTCACCATCTTCTTCACTCATCATTTGCGTAACAGCTAATGCTGTTACGTCTGTATCCTTGATCATGTTGTAGAAGTGGTTATCATCGTTTAAGACCATCCAATCACGATTCTTGGTCTTCTCAACATCCTTAATCATCTTATCAAAGTTAATCTTAGCCATGCCTTGGAAATTAATTATGTGCTCAGTGTCCTTGTTCAACGTTAAGCCTTTTGCTTTCAAGATGTAAGCAAAACTCGAATCATTCTTCTTTACTCGAATGGCGTAGGATTTGGGACCCGTGCACACGAAACTTTCTGCTGTTTCCCCAGGTCTAGCTCATCCGTTAGTTTTCCACAGATATTTCCTGTATCAGGAATATATTCGTCTTTACGGGAAACGTGAACACACAGCTAATCGTATCTGATAAAGTATGCCGTTGACCTAAGAATCGAGGAGTTTATATAATTCGACCCTCGCATAAGCTGTGGTAAAGGAGGCAACAGCAACATTTGTAGCCTTTGCTGTTTTATTAGTGAAGGCGGTATGTGTAACTTCAACTATATGTTTATCTCCTGATACCGTAATGTTTCTAACCTTAAGATCAGCTCTCTTCATTAATTCCCAGACCTGGGCGTAACTCGTGCATACGATATCCTCATTCTTGGGAATACGTTGAGCTAGTTTTCCCCATAATGAATTAAGGAGCAGCTTGGCTATATATCGCATTCCAGGATTACTTTCAATATTGTCTGGTTCAAGTGTTACGCCCTCAATGTCCTTGAAATCTTGCAGGTATTGAAGGAATTCTTCGCAGGCTTTATCGGTTACACCATCCGGTAGCCCCGAAGCCTCAGTCTTCCATTTCAAGAATGTTTCAACGTATTTACCGAATATGTCATTTGAAGGTGTAAATTTCCATATTTCATGGATCTTTTTAATCTCATAGCCTTTCTCTACAGCTAATTCCAGCTCAGGACTACAGTATACGCCTTTTAGCATTCGCTGACTATCACTGTGTCTGCATTTTCCTTCATAGCCAGATTCGCTGCATGTTCTACAAAGAGAAAATATTAACCGATTGTCATAGCGGGCTGGGAGGACAGGAGTGTACAGGTTCTTAGGAGGTAATACCGAAACATACGAGAGTCCGAAATAAGTGGAATTCATTTCTTGGACGAACTTTTCTATGGAAGGAAGATCCCTACCTACAAGTTTCGTGGGTGTGCCTGCTGGAAAGGGTTTTGTTTTCTGAACAAAAGGATACAGAGAGGTGAAATCTAGGTACTTCAATTGAACGCCTTCTGTCGGTGGATAATAGTATACGAAGGGCTCTGTACGCCCCCCGTACAAGGCTTCACCTACCTCTAGTTTCGCATTTGCAAGTTCATTACCGATTGACTGCACGTATCTACCTAACTTCTCAGTTCGTGTTTCGTCGTTGTTATTTACAACAGTGACCTCGCACTCTTTTTTCATTTTCGACCATTCGCATTCCCATATTCTAATAACCTCGTAGCCTTGCGACTTATAATCCGCTTCTTGTCTCAGGGTTGTACTGTACCTATCAAGACTTGATTTGCCATAGAGTTTTTCTAAACCTTTCTTACATGCTTGATGACCATGAAATACACAGCCATGGAAGAGTAAGACAATCTTCTTCATGGCTGTACCAGTTGGAGGAGGAGGACGCCTGTTATTCAGTTCTATCGTTTGTTCATTAACGTTGAGCTGGCGGGAAGCTAAGAACTCATTAAGTTTAAAGGGTACGTAGTCTTCAGCTGGAATTTCAGCGTAGCCGTCAGGCTTTAGGTACCTGTTTTTGATTTTAAATTTACGTTCGCCACCATTCCTTGCATGTTCGATTCGATGACCCTTATACATCTCCATGAACGTAAGCCATTTCACACCGTCATACGAGTAGTTTGAATCATCAGTACGTCCTATATGGGCCAATGTATTTTCAGGCATGAAGTGCATTTTATATATCATGAATGATAATGCAGCAATAGAACAATCAAGTAAGCAGTCGACTTTATGATCCTTAAGGAAGATGCCCCTGAATTTCTCAAAGGATTGACGAAGAATATTAACGTCTTGAACGCAGTACGTTGTACATTCCTTCAGGATATCATAGTCCTTATTGTTAAATGTTTGATACCAACGCTCAAAATCAGCCTTTTCACTGTCGGACATACGATGTGTCTCAAAGGTTTCCTTATCCGGAATTTTACCCTTGTAATTTATATTCTCAAGGGTAAGAAAACGGTAAGGAAAGAATCCTTTAGAAAGCTCACCTGTAATGCCCATGCACTTAGGGAGTTTTTTCAGGGCACAGGGCATAAACATTAGCGTGTCCTTAAACTGTATATTGTGGTTAGCGGTCATAGTTATTATTTTGGTTCCGCGTTTCACAGGGTTGGAAGATATGGAATGGACGGTAGGTCTGGCAAGCAGTTTGCTGTAAACAAACTGATTGTCGAACTTACCTCCATTATGAGCTGCAACTAATATATTAGATTTCTTATGTTTTTCAGCAAATCTGAATATATAGTTGAGAAATAGATCGACAGGGCACTTCTCATATTCTTCTGTTGCTTCCAGATTCAATTTGAATATTTCAGTTCGAGCCGTTCCTCAAGTCTCACACGGCAAAGAATTGTCTAGTTCTTCCTCCCCACATACATTGCATACAAGCATACTCACTAGAATGTATGGAAGCATATCTGTTTTTACGCGTCCTCCTTCCTCTTCACGAGTATTATGATTATAGGTTTCGATGTCATAATAAAAAGTGAATGTTTGCTTGCGCTTGGCAAAAGCATCATCTGTTGGAACCTTGATTTTCTTCATGAAACATTGGTGATTATCCCCTTCTATTCCATACTTCTCTCCGCATGTCCCACACTGTATATGCATGCAATCATGTCGGTGTTTACCTTTTTGATTAGCTACTATCTCATTATCGCATAATTCACATACTTTAAGGTATTTGCATGTGAGCTTTTTAAGCAATTCAAGACATTCCTTATTATAGAAATCCCGATTGCATTTATCACAATGTAAAAGTGTTGATGTGTCGCCCGGTAAAGCTTTACATTTATAAGTTAAGCATTGTCCGCACCTGTATTCAGTGCATTCGTTTTGTAAATGGTTAATTAAGTGATCTGTGAAACTATAACATTGATGACAAAAAACTGGTCCCTTGATATTCTTAGGTTCTACACTACCTAAAGCTAGCTTGATGGAATCTCCAGGAAAAGGATAATAATAATGGGTTTCTTCGTGATCATATCCTATTACAAAAAGAGGTAAGTCTCTATTCTGTTCGTGTGGTTTAAACATTATCTCGAGTTTACCGTTCTCGTCTTTAGTAAAAACAAATATCCTACACTCTAATTTTTCCTCTATTACTGCAAAATCCTCAGCCTTTAGGGGTTCTTCATAAGTCAGACCGCAATGAGTTGCGATCTCTCCGCCTAATGTATGTAGATTATTAGGTGTAAATGTTTTTATTTTAGGCGCAGATTGGCCTGGTTTTTTAGGAACATGATGGTGGAGCTTATAGCATGCCGCTATAGCCCTGAACCCACATCCTACACTGGTTCTTACACTCCTATCATCGCTGTTTATACCTAACTGCGACGTCTTTATGTGTAAAGTGCACAGAAGAAGGGTCAATTGGACCATTACCCTCTGGATTATGACATATCTGGACATCTACAATGAAATCGTCCAACATGGCTTGGTCACCAGATTGAAAGAGCTCTAGAAAACGGTCTGACAAATACCTAGCCAGATTTGGTCGAGATATCTCTTCATGAGGAATTCGTATGTGGAATTGCCCCCCGTTCCTATCCGTAAAAAGGAAACCTGCCCGGAGGGTATATTCCCGATATGTCACTACTTCTCGTACCTGTTCTATCACGCTGTGTATGACAGCTACTAACACATCGTTAATGTCTCGATTTCCATTAAAGATCCGTCTGGTGTCGATACGTACTCTGAAGCGGTGCTGGTCGATAATCCCTGAATTACGCGTAGATCCTTCACGTGTTACCTTCAATAATTCTGTCGAGAAAGGTGCAGGTGGTTCATCAACCTCCTCCTCCTCATCGTCGTGAAACACCTCTACGCGTGAAGGACCCGCAACAGCCCCGTCATCTACAATCCGACCTGGATGGCCTTTCTGTTTCTGCTTTTTCTGGAAAAAGAATGAAAATTCATAAACAATCGAATACGTACTATTATGTAACAATATTTTTCCAGTAATATTTTTCAGTAATATATAGAATAATTAGATTGTAACTTACCGACGATTCCGAAGCTGGGGTATTCGCTTCAGATAAGGGGGTGGGGGCATCTTCACGCGTATTTGGAGATTCAGCGGATTCACCAGTATTTAAGCCGTGCTGATTACGCGTGCAGATGATTTCTGTTGAAAGGTGAAAAAAGAACGTGTAAGCTAAATGTAGATTGTTATAAGGTAATATATACGTATTCAAGAATTTGAAATATGCCTACCTCTCCTCGGTTTTCCGTCTCAGTATTGCGAACTGTAGAAGGACCTGAGGAATCGCTGTCTGTACGATCTGAATTGGATTTATCTGCTACTGCACAAGCCGCATTAGAACCGTTTCGGTTTTTGGGCATCAACGCTACGTGAAGATACGCCCGTTCATGTTTTTGGATTAACCTCTTCGCCAGTAGGACTTGTTGGGCTTCCCTTGCGTGTAATCTGCCAGGAAAGCATACTTATATAAAGCCTTAAAAACTAAATGTAGTTGCTATGAAATATAAAGAAAATCATGTCTAGTGCATACAATTCACGATTTCATCCTCATTAGATTCAGTTTGTAGAAATACATCCCGCGCCATGTTGGCCAGTACCCTCTCTTCCGTAACACTGATTAGATGCTACAGGTCGGCTCGTTCAGCGTTATTCCGTTGAAGCTTACGGCGTTCGAGCTTGGATATCAGCCTTCTCTTAACTTAAGATTTGAATTATCTAATTTACCTCTGACTTTATTGACACATTGACCGCATTAACACACTGTAATGAAATAGTATTATATATATATATAACTTATATATATATATATATATATATATATATATATATATATATATATATATATATATATATATATATATATATATATAATAACAATATATATATATATATATATACCTTATATATATAAAAAGGATATCTATTGTATTTAATCTATGAATATAATATTGCTTAAGAAATAATATAGAAACTTACTCTAGGTCGAATCCTATTATCAATAGCTTGCGGATTAAGAAATAAGTTCATCTCTCTCTCAGTTTCAAGTAGAGCTCGCACACATTCCTCATCATTATCCGTGGATATATCAAGATCAACTTCATTAGTGCTCGCTGGAACAGGTCGTCGAGGTATTTCGTTCTCACTATGTCTAAGCACCTTACGCTGCAAAATAAAGGATTGTATATATATATATATATATATATATATATAACCTTATATGCTGTATATATATATTATGTATATATAACTATAGCTGCCAGTAACAGCACCTGTAACCTTAACCAACTGCGCCAACCCGCTGCTATGCTATTTACCATATATATAATAATAATAATAATAGTAATAATGAATTTAACGTTACTACTTACCCTTTACGGTTTGGCTGTACTCGGGTTTGATCATATCGGCTTCTCGTTGCATTTTCATAGGCTCGCACAGCTTCTACTAGTTTCACCTCTTCGACTACTTCTACGAGTACGGTTTCTGATACAGTTTCTCCATCTCCGCTGAAAGTACGTTTTAATCCACGTTTTTGGTTATTTCCAGACATATTTCCGTTTTCTTCTTCAACAATTCTTTCCAAAGAGTGCTATACATTGATTCAGAAGAGAAGCTGAATATATATATATATATATATATATATATATATATATATATATATATATATATATAATATATATATATGTATATATATCTTTCTTTCTTAATAATATAATAGTAATATATATATATGTTATTATTAATAATTATTATATATATATATGCATAAATAAATATGTATATATATTATATATATGTATAATAATAATAATATATATATATATATGTACTATATATATGTATATATGTATATATATAATATAACCAATAATAGTATGTAGCAACCTTAATATACCATAATATACATATAACAACTTATATAATACTATCTGCTATGCTATACTATAAACAATATTATTACATTAGAACATATGTAATTCACAATAACACGCGCAGTCCTTGAAACACTCTGACTAAATATACCTTGACGTCAAGGTTTTTATATGCAAGAATTTAGCCCTTAGGGTATATATTTTAAGCCTAATGTGCGTAAAGGTTAACTAGTACTCTTTAAAGTTTACATATGTATTTCAAATGAAGAATGTCTTAAATCTAATATATATATATATATATATATATATATATATATATATATATATATATATATATATATATATATATATATATATATATATATATATATATATATATAATATATATTTATATATATATATATATATACAGGAAATATTATTATGCGATATAGTTTTCTTTTTAAATAAACGGAATACGATGAGGAATCATACACTGAAACGCAATTATAAAAATATTCTTTTATTGAGTAAAATTACATCATTTTTAGAATTTCCTGAACAATAATAAAATCGTTGAGTATGGGATTTCGAGCTGAGAATACATTAACGAGATCTTCAAGAGGTCGCTTTTTAAGTAATCCTTGTAAAAAGTAAACGGCATAGAGTCCACATAGTTGCGAGGCGTATGATTGTATCGGAAACGTTAAGGTTTTCATGTAGCTTGAATTATTGTTTCTTAGGAATTGCTTTATATAAGAGGAAGAATATAACGACGATTGATGCAGAGAATCAACTAGAATCATACAGTTTTCATCAAGTTTGTATAGTACAGCCCAATGGCCCTGAACAGTTTCCCATCTAGGTGAAGTGTTAAATATCAACCCTTCGTTTACTCTTATTTTTATATCTTCTAATTCATTACGGGCGTACGTATGCTTGAAACCCTTTACTGATGCCAGTAACACCCCAAGTTCGGTCTCGTTCATGGTTATCCGCTTAGAAGCACGTTTCTAACTCGGTCTAGTTCAATGAGACTCTGGTATTCCATATAGACCAAGACTGAAACAGGAACCTGTAAGCTCGATGCAAAATTTAAATTCAAACCTAATGAGCCACTCGTTACAGCACTTAAATGAGTAGAGGCTGAGGAAGAAAGGTCGGCTGTTAGTTCATAAGCATATAAATTAGAATTGTCAACGTAATCTTGTAGTGTAATTCCCGTTCCTGTATCACTACACTGTACAGTTTGAGCTACCAGGTCGTAGAAAGGCCGAGAGCACAGCGACTCATAGGGAATGGTGCTATAAGACGTTTCGTAATCCCTACCGTGTGAATGCCCATCGATTTGAAGACTGATCCGTTTTAAATTGAAATGCTGGAATTTAAAGGTTGGCTTTTTATACTTGCCTGTTACAGCTGTATGCTCAAGCATCCCTACTACAACTTTCAGGGGAAGAGTAGCATTAACAATGTTGGGTATATTAATATTTGATAAACCAGGTGTAAAGTTAAAAATCTTTGTCTCCACTCGTATCAAAGGGTACTTTGCGGTTGAGGAAAGAAGTGATTTTTCAATTTCAAGATGTCTGTTCGCCGTGAGTTTCACTTTGCGTACATAAATATAGGTCTCCAACAACTTGAAAATTGGGGCGGGGGGGTGGAGAACTCGTAGCTCCGTTTTTAGTGCTTACTTTCAATGCAAACTGGGGAGCAGCCCTAGTCAATTTCAACTTAAGTTCCACACCTGGGAGTAGAAGTCGCTCCTGATTAAGTAGATCCCCCATTAGTCGACCGTAAAATTCGTAGGTGTTACTTGGAGATTTCGCAGCTCTGTCAATATGCTTATCTACATCTTTAAAGCTGTAGAACCCACAGGATTGCAGGTGGGATTGTTTCGCATCTTCACTAAAGTTTAAAAGATTGTTGATGTAACATTTGTAGGGGTATAAGGCTGTAGCTGAATTAACAGGTGTTTCATTAAGGAATATTTCCAGCTGGCTGAAAGCGGTATACAAGAAGTTACTCTCAGTGTAAACGACATGATCATCGGATGTAGGTAGGTCGCTTCCGTCTTCTGATAAAAGTTTCACTTTCAAGTATAAATGGATGTCGCAGGGATCGATGTAAAAGTCCCCCGAACCAGTTACTATAAACTCTAAAGGTGCATCGCTGTTGGTAATTGAGTGAGTGGGATTGATAGATACGTAATTGCTATTAAGCACACTGACTTGAGTTGGTGGAACATTAAAGAGATTTAATTCTGATTTACAACAGCCATGAGACGCACTGGTTAAGAAATGCATCCTGTCGGTTCAAAAGCTTTCCTAAGAATGACTAGAATATAATACAGCACCTCTTATATACTTTCCCTAGATAAGGCTATATATTCTGATGGGTCCCTCAGTTCCATTGTAACCTTTAGGCGAGTAAGAAGTGTTATCGAATCTTCATGCAAAGAACCTTGCTATTTTACTGTGTCCATCATGGTCAGAGTTAACCGTTTCATCTCTATACAGGACATTGTACAGTGGGAGGAAATTCTTCCTGTCTGTGGAGTTTCAATTGTTTATAAAAGAAGACCCGAAGGTAGTGAATTTTACACGTGTACTAGCTACCGTACAAACTATAGTAACCAAAGGATATTTATGAATACAGAAGAACTACTTAATGTATGTTTACAGGCCGAAACATTCATTTCGCAGTGCAGTAATCCATCGGCCAGTTTAATCGGAACAAAAGTAGTTATCAGTCAGAGTGTGAAGAGGAAACCTAAACAACTCACTATCGAGTTTTCAAAGAAGCAAAACATAATCAGAATGGAGGTAAGAGTATGGAGAGCGTATAACTTGTGTACATTTAAACGCACCCGGTACGGTTTCTTTATTACAGGAATACAACAGTTGAAGTATATGACCGAGATTCGCAAGAGGGTATTATTACAGAGTGTAAGGTCAGAAATGTTGAGTAATCACGTAAATACGGCGCATTATATGCTGTATGAGGAATACTACACATTTAAGAAAATGCTTACGGAAAACTCTGAAGATATTATTGAATTCTTCTTGAGATCAATAGACATGTATAAATTTATTTCAATGTTTAAAAAACAATGGTGTGATTCTATTTACACTGACGGACCAGAAAATAAACATAACATGATTTCTATACGTGATCTTTTCACATATATATTAGGAGATGGTGTGCATGTACTAAGAGAATACCTAATGGAAAACGATCTGAGCGAGTGGCATATTTGTAAAGCCTTCGAAAGAGTAAGTTTGAAATAAACGTTAGATGTGATAGGGTAACGCGAAATATATTTAAAAGGAAATCTATGTATACTACATCCTTACTGAACTAACAGATGTCAATCATGGAGGACGTGCATAAATTCATGTTCCGTACACCTGCGACATGTCTTATAGCCGGTCCAACGGGGTGCGGAAAAACATTTGCAATACTAAAATTATTAAGTGAATTAGAGATATTTGAAGAGCGACCTGTGAAAATAATATGGTGTTATAACGTATTTCAGGCAAAGTTTAACGAATATAAAAACCTTATTCATTTCCATGAAGGCATCTATGACGTAAAATCGTTAGAGAACATAAAAGGACATAAGGTAATAATACTGGATGACCTCATGCATAAGGTGAATATTGAGGTAGCCGAAACATTTACAGTTTATTCTCATCATCTAAATATCTCGGTGTTCTTCATAACCCAGAACATTTTTCACCAAAGCAAGCATATGCGCAGTATCTCATTGAATACCCAGTATTTGATTCTTTTCGGCCAGAGACGAGACATGAGTCAAATGTACTAGCCAGTCAAATGTTCCCCCTTCAAAGGAAAGGGTTCTTAAAAGTATAAAGAGGTTACTTCGATCCCCCCACGGTTATTTGATGTGCGAACTTCACCCTAAAAACACATACAGAGTGCTGCTCCGCACAAACATTCTACCTTCCGAAATCGAAACTGTTTATATTCCAGGATAATGCGTATAAAGAAATATTTACCGTTGATGAAAAATTATAAGAAACTTAGTAAAAAGGAAAAAGAGAAATTACTAAAAATAAAAAACACTGCATTTGTAAACTGTATCTGTGAGATCTGTTTAAATATGATAAAAAATGTCATACCATTGAAAACTGGTCAGAAGAGAAAGTTACGTCGTCACAGCAACATCATTCGTAAACTTGTCCGTAAAGTTAAGACGAATAAGAATTTAAAGCATAAAAAGAAACTGTTACAACAGGGAGGCGGAGTTTTCCTTCCATTACTCTTCTCCGTAGTTGGTCCTTTGTTGTCTAAACTGATAGCCGGGAATCACACGTAAGAATGAAGAAGGCTGTAGTAATCCCCTTCGAACAATATACAAAGTTACAGGATAATTCTCTGGTTTTTCCTCAACCACTACCCGAAACACTTCTTGATCCCCGCGTAGAACAGATACGTATTTTTGAAAAGGAATTAGCAGATATATTAACTTCAAAAGTTAATGTAGACGAGAAAAGGTTGAAATATCAGGAAATATTACAAAAATTATTAGAAGTCAAAGACAAGTATACAGGAATGCATCCTATTTCAAATGAAGTTTCACAACGGGATTATGAAAGAAAGGATTTTAAAAAGGTTTTAGAAAACAGCTTGCCCCCTACATTGAGGAATAAAGGAAACGCATTATATGATACTTTAAAAGATCAGTTAATTTGGAACGAATTAGGCCAGATTGTAATTAATGAGCGGCCATTGCAGGGCTCAAATATAGTAGACTTAGTCTCAGACTTAATTCGGGACTGGAAAAAGAAGCCTATACCAGGTTGGGATGCCATTAAACGTGAACTACAGGGCATTAATTTCCCTAGGAGCTTAATTAATAATAAGCAAAGGCTACAGGATTTGGAAAATCATTATCAGACAGCGGTATCCGATCCTGTAGGTCCTAATGAAAGGCCTTACAAGGGAATATTACATCGTAAGAGCAAAACAATAAGTAGTCCTCGAGTAATAAGAAAAAAAGCGAAATGAACTAGCGCGAAACTGGTTAAGAATGTAATATACATTACGTCATTTGATACAACTGATTCACTCTCATCATAAAATACTCAGAAACCACGACGGACAGGAATATACAAGAATACACAGGATCATTCTTGTATATACACAAACAGGTTAACGCAGTGGGCTAAAGAGAAGTGTAACTCCGCCTCTTATGTTTCACCATCATAACTCTTAAGCCTAATCATATGATTGGTTGGTGGACCGTAAGACAGTAATATGGGGCGGAGCTAAATAAGCTCCGCCCACCTCTTATTCATGTATATAAACCCTGCGCGTGCTCTGGCAAACCATATATTTGTATTCCATCCTTCCAGTGGTTAGTAGCTGTGTTACGAACGAAATGACGTGCTTAGTTAGAAATACCACGATCAGTGAGCTAACGTCTTGGTCTGTGGTCCATCAGCATTGCGCGATCATCCTTCGTTTTAGAAGAAGATCATCAGGGGACCGATACATTACATGCTTAGCCCCCCTCCCAGCTTATAACAAACCTTTATTCATCTCTGTAGAAAGTCTCGCCATCATCATGGAAGCTGTCTCGGATTGGGTTTCCAAAGACTATATGAACCTCAGCGTGGTAAATGAATGGGGGCTGCCTATATCACAAGGTGGGTCTGAAGATCACAAGCGTTTAACACTGGTTTTTTCATTACATGAAAACATTCCGAGGGTACATATAGGCTGCTGGCTACGTCGCAATGCGTCATCTGTTTTCTCATCAAGTGCACACGCAATTACAATAAGCGGTAAAGAATCCATCGAGTTGTTCCTAAAGATGAACGATGAATTCCTACATAGATTAGAAGATACGAATACACTGGAGGACCTTATAAATACCTCATACCGTCTGGTTTACAATATCTACAGTTCCAGTTTCTTGTTTAACTCTAACAACGTTGATAAGATGATAGAGGTCGTCGACCATAATCGCTTTACATCAGCTTGGAATGAGGAAATGAGTAGTGAAAGATGTAAAAATCATTCTCTGAAGATTTCAGCCGCCGAAATGTATATGTTCATTAAGGGAAGGGTGGGATTAGATTCCTACGTTGAAACGACGCAAGCAATTCTCGATGCATTAAAGTAATATATTATTACTGTAAATATTACTACATCTGTGTAAATATTATCGTAACATTGTAAATAAAATGTTTTTATATTTTTTAAATATTACTACCTCTGTGTAAATATTATCGTAACATTGTAAATAAAATGTTTTTATATTTTTACATTTCCTTATCCTTTTTATTTTCGGGATTGTGCATATATATATTTATTTTTATTATTTTATTATTTAAATTTATTTTTATTTATTTTCATTTTTATTTAAATTTATTTATTTTCATTTTTATTTAATTTAATTTTATTTATTATTTTATTATTTAAATTTATTTTCATTTTTATTATTTAATTTTATTTATTATTTTATTATTTTATTATTTAAATTTATTTATTTTATTTTATTTAATTTTATTTATTATTTTATTTATTTTTATTTTATTATTTATTATTTATTATTTTATTTTTATTATTTATTTTTTATTTATATATATATAATATAATAATACATATATATATATATATATATATAACTAACTATATATATATATATATAATATATATATATATATATATAACAACCAATATTCTTTCTTCTTAACTATATATAACCCTTATATGTAACAACATATGTATATATATATATATATATCTGCTCTTTAATAATAACCCATATATTATATATATATATATATACTGCTCTATATATATATATATATAATCCGCTTACATATTGATCAGTAGTAGCCAACATGGAGGCCAAGGAGGTAGTTGATAAGCAAATATTACTTTAACCTGGGGGGACAAATGGACTTGGAGTTTCTGGTTTGCTTTAAGATATCCTAATATTGAGAAAAAAGAGTTAAAAAAATATTTAGAGGGCGAAGAGGCATTTACTCTACATAAGCCTGTAAGAAAAAAATTTCCTACGCGGAAAACCATAGCCTCTCAACCCGATAGTGTGTGGCAATTAGATTTAACGGAAATGATTAAATATAGCTCTTATAATGATGGGATTCAATACGTACTTTTTACTATTGACGTATACTCTAGATACCTATGGCTGAAACCGTTAAAAGATAAAAGATCAGTTACAGTTGCCAGTGCAGTACTTGAAATTATAAAGGAAGATAGGAGAACGCCTAAAGCATTTTGGACGGATTCAGGCATGGAGTTCAAGGGGCGGGAGTTTCAGGAGTTGACTTGGGAGTATGGTATAAGCTATTACAATACATTTTCCGTAAACAAAGCTGCTATAGTTGAAAGA
Source organism: Trachelipus rathkii (assembly GCA_015478945.1). Classification (NCBI taxonomy): domain Eukaryota; kingdom Metazoa; phylum Arthropoda; class Malacostraca; order Isopoda; family Trachelipodidae; genus Trachelipus; species Trachelipus rathkii. Next base: position 13,150 of record JABUQX010117275.1, on the reverse strand, counting down.
GTCCAACGTACTATTAACCCTTTACTGCCCACGCGGACGAGTTCGTCGGCTAATTAACATGTGCATTTTTTGAGAATTTATGAATTGGCATTGAAACGCAAGCGATTTCTTCTGGTAATAAAATCTGCTATGCTTTAATTTACCTATAATAACCGAGACTTTTGCCTTCCTGATATTAGCAGGATAAAGACATTTTCGTGAGCGCGCGCGCACCGCCTGGTAGCGCCAGAGCCTAATACACCAATGCTAATAAGACGAATTTGAATTTGAATTTCCAAAATTAAAAAATTTATAATACTTATAGATGAATAAATTGATAGACTGGTATAAGTAAATTAGTTATTCTTTTATTGTATTGCGCATTTTGCTGCGCAAATATTTCACGGACGTATTCGTCCTTTCGGGAATGTTTCGGTGAAAATATTTCACGGACGTATTCGTCCTTTCGGGAATGTTTCGGTGAATTTACTAGATTTCATTTTCGTACCCTTTATTATATCAATATTTTTACGTTATATTTATACATTTTCTACATAATATTGTTCATTCCGCATATATATATATATATATATATATATATATATATATATATATATATATATATATATATATATACAATATATATATATATATATATATATTATATATATATATATATATATATAGCATATATATAACACCAACGCTATTACTATATATTTATATTGCGTTTGCCCAATAATACCAAACAAGCATCCCGCTAATATATATATATATATATATAACTGTATAGCCAACCAGCTTATAATATATGTAGCCTTATGCCATATACTATGAAATATATTGTATATATGGCTAGCAATAGCCAGCCCAGCAGCCTTAACCTTAACCCAATAGCCAGCAGCCAACCCAGCAGTAGTATCATACATGTATACTGCTTTCTGTAACCAGCAACCTTAGCCAACCTTAGCAGCACTTATGTATAATAGCCATATGTATATATATAACCAACATGTATCTATAATATATATATATAATATACCATATATATATATATGCTGCTGTAGCAATAATAATAATAACCAACTGCTCAGCATATGCTATATATATAAATTCAAATTAACATCTAAAATGATCTCGTAAAAACATTTCTTACACCTCAGGAAATAGTGAAATTTGCATATCATATGTAGTATCCTACCCTTTCAAATTTTATTTATCTCACTCCCTGCTATTAAAATTACCTCACTTCATTTCTCATTATATATATATATATATATATATATATATATATATATAATATATATATATATATGTATTTGTATATATATGTATTTCTTTGTAACTATATATATATATATATATATATATATATATATATATATATATATATACCATATATACTCTGCTTAAGTACCATTCAAGGGCAACAACTTTGTTATATGGAACATACTATTGATGAGACGATGAATTAGATTTAGCATCAGTAATTGGAAGAATCAGCAAATTTTCTGGAATCAGCATTGGAATAGGAAATTTTGTAAGATTTGGAATAGGAAGCGAAATTTTTAGTTCGAATCAGCATCATAATTGGAAATTATTTTTGCCTCATCCCATCATTAGCACAATCCAGTAAACCTCATAAACAGGGCTACATATGCTTTGTTTTTATGACAATAAAATTTTACATGACCTCACTCACTATAAAGAGAAAATAAAGCTGATGAACCAGTCTTCTGTTCTGTTTACTTTAGTTCATGTTCAACTTTACATTTGATACAGATTACTCCATTTATATGACATGAAGTGTTTGTTATTTTTTGAAAATCAGTTTATATCTTTGCCCTCGATGCATCATCTTGGTGGTCGTAGTATTTAGTGTTGTGATACAGCCGGAGTTTCTCGGTTATTAGGAATACCAATTGAAAAAACTCTGACAAATGCCTTATAAATGAAGGAAGAGTTTCATATGAATAATTTTGACCTACCAGTGATCATTCTGTATTTGAAATTGAGTGATAAAGTGATAAATATTGTTGTAATATTTGCTAAAATCTCTCCTGTAAGTACAATTCCTTTACATAACTATAAAGGTGGGTTATAAGATTGATCTTCCATGTCAAAAGTTTATCAGTGTTTCCAATACATCTAGGAGAGAAGTTGATATGGTGGACTGCCAAATTCATTTGTTGATAACAGACATTTGATGAAAGACGTAAGATCCTACGGACTTATTTTTCACATGCCTGACAAGGCGATCATCAACAGTTGGCTAATTTACAAGGAGTGCTAATAATCTTATGATGTCAAAATCTATAATGAATTCTTTTGCAGTTGAATATCGGTGGTTTATAGAAAGATGGAGCAGTTACAGGTAGTTTGAAGAGAGAAACATTTTCAGAAAAAAAAGTGTAAAAAAAAAGTCCAAGTCTACACTATTCAAATTTATCTGCAAACACTTTGCCAATGTTGTAGAAGCGTGAGGCGTGTTTACATTTTCAACCTTTGTCATCTGTTTTATAGAAATGAAAGCTTGAGGTCACCAAATTTTGGGAAGGTCAAACATCACTCAGTTCAAGTAAATAGTCAGATTTGATGTCCACTTGCAACGAATTACTTTATAAAACAAATTGTTTTGCGTAGGCGAGGCCTGAGATTCGATGATATTGAACACTAGACTAACCTAGAGGGATTGACAATAGTATTGTAAAAAGGTTGGAGGAAGAGCACATTCAAATATTTTATGCTCAAGATGAAATGTAAAATTTTTTTTGACAAGCATACATAATAACAGCTTTTTCGAGCAATTTTGAAGACCATATTTTTATATATATATATATATATATATATATATATATAACTATGCTAATATATATAACTTATATATATAACTATATATATGTATGTATGTAATATAATATAACTTATCTCTATACATATATATATAGTATGTATACTAGCATAGCAATATGTATAGCATAACAATAACATGCTGCTGTACTATGCTATGCACAGCATAACAATATATGTAACCAATAGCCAGCCAGCAGCAACCTTAACCTGTAGCAGCAGCCAGCCCAGCCAATATGTATGCTGCTATGTAACTGCTAACAACTGCTAACAACAACAGCCCAGTAACTGTATGTATAGCATGCATAGCCAACTACAACAACCAGCAGCAGCCAGCCAGCAATAGCCAACCAGCTGCCATACCAGCAATAGCCAGCAACAACTATCCTGTAGTAGCAGTAATAGCCCAGCACCTTACCTCTCATATCTATATCATCATATATATACATATATGTATATATATATGTATATAACTCTATACCTGCTGCTATACTATACTGCTCAACTAACTGTATATGATGTTCTCACTTTCTTTTGCCACATTATTTGTGACACCCATGTAATTAGTGTGGGTACCAGATCAGCAGACAGTGAGAGATGTGTTTATACTGGATATATATGAGAAATGATCGCTAATACTTATTTTAAATTATATGAAAATTAATAAAAATTTCACATCCTATATACAAATTAGGCCCTAAAGAAATAAAATTCACGAATAAAAAATTTATTTTTAAAAAAAAAATAAATTTGGGAAGTAAAGGGTTAAGGAGCGCATGCATAGGTATTTTACTAAAATGCACACTTTTAAATATATTGATATACTAGACGATCTCTGGCTTATTCTTATAACAGATCTTACCATAGAGCTATAAAGACAACTCCTTTAGAAATGTCAAAAACGAGAGAGGATGTAGTAGCACATCTAGGGTCGAAAAAGAAAACAAAATAAAAGATAATTCAGGAATAAAGGTGAACGATTATGTAAGAGTATCACGGACCGAAGAAAGATTCAGAAAAGGATATGAAGCTGGATGGACTACGGAGGTTTTTAAAGTTCACAATATCCGTCCACCGTGTGTGAGTTTAAAGTTATGACCATCTGGAGGATTTAGATGGTGAAAAAATAAAAGGAGGGTTCTATAAACAAGAAATACACAAAAGAAGTGAGGAGTTTCAACCCTGCAACTCATGAATATAAAATTGAAAAAATAATAATATTAGCTACTAGAGGTAGAGGAAAAATAAACGAGTACTGAGTGAGGAAATGGAGGGGGGCATGCATCCTGCTAAGTTTAATACTTATATAAAAGCATGTGAAGTTAAGAATCATTAATCAGTTGATATTATAATCATGGAGAGTGTAGATCACTTTTATTTAACTCTGCCATCTTCAGCATCCATGGATTTACATCCTGATAATAATCTCGCTGATTTTACAACGGAGTTAGTTAACCATGTTTATCTTGAACGAGCAGAGTATGAAGTGGGCTTATGTGAAATGATATTAAATACGGACATAAAAAATTTACCTCACAATCTATTCTGGATGACCGTGTACAGGAGTGTAGAATGTGTTGAAACTATATTACAAGCGGAAGGTACTCGTTTTCTGAAAAGGACTACAATTGCCAAAAAGGTGAATACGACCACATTTGCTACAAAAGAATACTTCATTGAAGAATTTGCTCTGCGAAAAGCATATTTTAATTCGGTGCCCGCTATTTTCAGTCATTTAAACGAACTCTTTGATGTGAGTATCATGTGTAAGGATTTGCTATACAAAACTGATATGCGAGCCAATGAAGATAAAGTAATAATATCTTTAAGATCAAAAGCAAGTGTAAACCTGCGAGATCGTGACATGTTTTTTCTCGAGCGGTCACCATGGCAAAGAAAACATATACGTAAAAGGTATGGTGAACTGGATATACTTCATGATATCCCTACTATGCTGAAGAGGGTTATACTTTCTGTGGAGAATAAGCCCTTAACTTGGCATGAACAAAAAGATGAAGCGGACCGAGTGCTGCATTATTCATGTACCCCCTCCGAGATGCTCACCCGCCCAGGGCTGGCTTACATCTACACCGATCTTGTTTCCCATCAATATGTAGGTAACATTACAGCCCCTTTGTTACGGGTGGTCCACCTTACTGATAAGGTAGTCACCTTTCCGAATGTTCATTATCTACCTCTAAGTAAAGCACAAATTTGCTCTATAAGGATATATATCAAAGATGTGGAGGGAAATGCATTCCGTTTTACAAGGGGTAGTCTAATTTGTAAAATGCACGTTAGGCGAAAAAGGTATTACTAGACTTTATATGGGAAGACACTAGGTCAAACTTGAGAGGGAGGGTTACATCTATTTAAAACAGTGTATAGTCGGTTTACACTCATTCAATAACTATCTCCTATACTGCAAGGTTTAGTTAAAAGAAAACCTCTAGTTGTTGAAAATGAGGGTTGAGAAGTACTTTGTTGGCTCTAGAATGCAACGCGGCTATGGTGTTTCAGGATTCTTTGCTCGGCTCTTGAGAGGTGCAGTGCCTCTTTTGAAGCGTAGCGGCAGCTATATAGGGAAAAAAGCTGTAAAGGCAGGTATAGGAACTTTGCACGATATCGCCCACGGAGAGGATGCAAAGTTATCCTTGAAACGAAGATTAGCAGACGCTTCAGACGAAATGCTGAATGACGTTAAACGCAAAATCAGGAAAAAGATGGTGGGGCAAGGATTAAAGCGCCGAAAAAGAAGTGTTAAGCGCACAAGAAAAAAACAACCACGAGCAATAACAAAGAAAAAGAAGAAGAGGAGGCG
>JABUQX010117275.1:0-2500 GCA_015478945.1 Trachelipus rathkii | reverse complement strand
TATATATACTATATATAACTATTAGTATATATATATATAGTATATATATATAACTATAATATATCATATATATATATATATATCATATATATATATATATATATCATAATCATATATATATATTTATAATAGTACTACTATATGATACCAAAAGCGCGAGAGGGGAGGATTTGAAACCCAAAGGTTCACGGCGGGCCGGGAACGCGGGAAAATGCCGGCCTGCAGGGCGCTCGCGTTGTAGTAGATGTTCGCGGAAAATGCGTGTGAGGGCGCACCGGTGCGAGGATTTGATCACAGGCTCCCCTCGTACATGGAAACCGACGGTTTAAACAAGGTTAACGACATTAAAAAAGGCCATACTGCCCCTAAAAGACACATCAAAATTACCGTGCCGGCAAAAAAATGACCCTATGACGAAAAAATTAGCGGTGGGTAAAAATAGGGGGGGCAATACGGTACGATTGGGGAGGCCTTCGCCTCCATCTCGGCGCAACCTTCTTCGAAGAGGTTTGCCTAAAAATTAGCAGGTTGCCAAAAATTAGGGGTTGCCAAAAAATTAGGGTTGCAAAAAATTAGGGGGGTTTTTTTGGGTAGGGGGGTTTTTGATTGGGTGGGGGTTTTTGGGTGGGTGGCGTTTTTGTTTGGGTGGGTTTTTTGCTGGCGTGGGTTTTGGGGTGCCGTTTTCGCTTGGTGCGTTTTTTGGGCGTGGGTCTTTTTTCGCTAGTCCGGAATTCCTCTCGCTACTACTCTCTTGCCGTCAAAAAGTTCCAGTCAGAGGCAAATGCGATAGCTCTATGCAGGTAAAGTTTTAAATTTAGGGCCGATTTTGTAAGTAAGCGGGTAAGTTGTGAACCTGCAGAATAATAATAATTATTATTATTATTATTATTATTATTATTTCATTATTATTATTTTATTATTATTATTATTATGTTATTATTATTATTGATTTGATCATTAATCATGTTTATCATTATCATTATCATTGTCATTATCATTATGATTATTATTATTTCATATTATTATTTATTATTGATTATTATTATTATTATTATTATTATTATTATTATTTTTATTATTGATTATTATTATTATCTATATTATTATTATTATTACTTAGTACTTTAAAAAAAAATAAAATCTCTGTGAATGCTATTTTAACAGCTTAACTGCGTTTACCAGCAAAAAGACAAAACAACGTCTTATTTTTAAAATGTTTAACAAATATATGAATAATTTAATAAATAAATTTATACGCATTAATAAAATCACTAATTTGAAATGATTGACAGCTGAATCTTTAAATTTTTGCCGATGTTCTAAATGCTCGAGTCTTTCAACTCCTGAAGAGTTCAAATGCTGACGGATACGTTTGCATTTTTTTGCGTGTGCAGATATTAAACAGATCCACAATAAAAATAAGTAAAAGCTAATAAATAATTCAAATAATATTTACTAAGCAATTCACATTCTTGAAATTTTCCACCATTTGAATTTTCAATTTTTTATTATATATTTTGTTGAATATATTTTCTAAAAAAAAACATTTTAAAAAAACAATTTACAAAACATAGTATTTTAATCATTTAAAACATAGTTAATAAACCATTTAATATTTTCCTAAAATTGAATTTATTATGTTAGGTTTTTTATTATCTATTACAAGGTATTTAATTACTAGGATAACTAATTAAATCTTATTTAGATAAATAAATGAAATGCCCCTTACAGTTTCCACAGGTTGTGATATTATTATTATTATTATTATTATTATTATTATTATTATTATTATTATTATTATTATTATTATTATTATTATTATTATTATTATTATTATTATTATTATTATTATTTATTATTATTATTTATTATCTATTCATCTATCTATCTATTTATTATTATCTCATTAATTATTATTCTATTTTAAGCACGCGTAGAATTAACGTAGCTCGTATTCAGCTCTAATGGGTTTAATTATTTTTGCACAACAACACACAACTTTAACTAATATATATATATAGTATACTATATAATGCTATATACGTATATATATATATATATATATATATATATATATATATTACTATATTTATATATATACACTATATATAGTATTATATATATATATATAATATTAGGCATAGTGCGTATTACCACTAATCTCAATTACACACACTTTCACTACAAACCTATAGGCCAACACGTATACGTACAGAACAGTCTTATTCACAACACAAAATCAACTCTTCTCCATGCCCTTTCTCGCATTGGAAAAGCCCCCGCTTTACTTCAGGATGCGAACCCACGCCTTACGGTGGCAAGCATTCCGACTGACTACGTCGCGCTGAAGCAGGGCCTGCTATCGGGCCTAAGTATTCCTGCACTTCACACCTCTGGTTCAGAAATTCAAATACACACATACTTTCCATTGACCATTTTACCTCGGATAAGGATGGTCCTATGTGGTTAATAAATAAATAAATACATAAATTAATAAATA
>JABUQX010117274.1:25000-32310 GCA_015478945.1 Trachelipus rathkii | reverse complement strand
GAGTATGATAGTATCAATAATATAGGCGGATGTGGATATAGTTCCAAAGGGATTGCGCACGAAGCGTTTACTAGATACCCTTGTATTCAAGTGTAGGGAGAACAAAGGGAACTGTAGAATTATAGGAATAAGTTTCATTGGTGTTGTAGGGAGGCTCTCATCAGTTGTATTTTGGTCGACAAGAGTGACCAACCGTCGAGTGCACCTGAGGGACTGTAGGTGATAGACAAGCCTGCGTCATATAAGCAGTAGGCGTAGAGGATGTGTGGACAAGATCTGGGCTACCCATTGAAACAATGATTGAGCAAGAGTAAAAAAGAGAGACGGAGACAGAAACAGAGACGATGTAGGATTTGCCGGCAACCAAGGCGTATGCGATAGCACGCTTAATACGGAAGCGTTATGGCACCTCAGCTGGTATGTGATTACTAATGGTTTTGTTCGATGGGAGGACTCTCTGAATGAGGAACTCCAACACAAAACGTTGTATGACGATAGTGACGCGCTGTGTAAGAATAAAATTGGTATCTCCACAGCCAGTTGAGGTTCTAGGATTTAATAGCGGAGAAGACCAGGGTTGATGTTATGTCTCCTTTACTCAATTTTGTATATGGATGGGTTATGAAAGAATCTGAGGTGGGGGATGGCAGGAACATTGGTGTTAGAAAATGTGGAGAATGGAGTTGGAGTGGAGGGGTGCCACCTAACCTATTATCATGCCGGATATTTTGGTTCTCGTGTGGACGAATTCTGCCATCTGAAGAGGTTGAGAGGATTGATAGAGAGTTTGCAGGTTGTCAGATGGGTCAAAGGGAGGGGCTTGATCAAGTAAACGTGCCTCCGCTCCGAGTAAGCGCTTACTGCGTTGTGAGTGAGGACACTCTCCACGTGTTGGACAAGTTGATGTTAGAGGTGCGTGAGCAGCTGTAGAATCAGAGTGTCTGTAGTTCAATATTTAGGACTATATGTTGGACTGAGAGAGGGAACGGAGCGATCGACACGATGCTTCAGTAGGAAAGTTTGTGAATGGCGAACGGAAGGTGGCTGGTGCAACTCAATCAGTCTGTGGTGAATGCAAGGGACTATAGTCTTCGAGGTGCTAGGGTCTGACATATGAGGGTATGTTGTCTACCTGTGTTATTGTTATGGTAGTGAGGGACCTATGGCTGGAAATAAGAGCTCTCGAATCTAAAGTTCAATGTGTCAGATGGACATCTTAGGGTGTGTTTAGGTGTGAGAAGAATTTGATTAATGAACGTGTTAAGGAGTTAGCAGAGTGGTGTTGGTGTGGAAGAAAGGCGGTAAATGAGAGAAAATGAAATATGTGAGATGGTTTGGTCATTGTGGAAAGGATGAATGATAGTGGCTTGGCTAGGAAGATAGTGGTGAGGCAGGCTGTTGGGAACCGACCGCTGGGAGACCGAAGAGAAAGTGCATTGAGTCATGGAACGAATGTCTGAAGGAGCAAAATGTGAGTTTCGCAAGGCGAGAATAAAGGTCCATGATAGGAGAGAATGGCGGGTTTTTGATATGGGGCCATGAGTTGTGGCCCACCGGGGCCAGGGATGAACCCTTACATTGACGATTTACCATAGTGAGGGTCCGTCGCGGTCCATGATGCTCTAGGGTGGATTCTGTCTGTGACGACTTCTCACTAATTAATGGTACAGAGCCGGCGGTAAGGTAAGGCTGGGCTTTCTTTCGACGTTTGTCATGTTCTCTCCTACTGCTTTTCTTTTCCGATGCTTGTCACAGCACCTTACCCCCAATCCTGGGGCAAAGAGGAAGGTGAAGAAGAGAAAGAAAGAAGATATATACTTACGTGATCTATCCTTATTTAAGAAATCTTCTGATGTACCAGCATATTTATTACGCATCCGCGATCCGCGGCATGCGAAAAAAAAAATGGCTCCCGCTCGCCTCTCCCTCTCATATATATTATATATTATATATATATATATATTATACCTTAATTATATTACAAAACTCATGGATAGATACAATAGTTGTTTAGTACCGGTATATATATATATACATATATATATATATATATATATATTATATATATATATAATATATATATATATATATATATATATATATATATATATTACATAACTAAATAAAATCTATATATATGTATCAATACATATGAAATATATATATATATATATATACGCTCTCATATATATATATATATATCAATAATATATATCTGAATATATATACGCTGCATTATATATATATTTTATATATATCCCAAATAAGCAAACTAAATTTGCAGGTAGTTATGCAAAAAGGAACCATTGTAGTAAAACTCAAAACTACATTTTTCAAAGTAGAACCAACCTACACATAAGTTACCATAACATAAAATGGTTTGAGCTAACTCTCATTCCCTTCATTTGCATGTTTAAGTTAAACTTTGAAGCTCAAATATCTCAACTTTAATGTTATGTGGGTTGGTTCCCTTTTGCATAACTGTTCATTTAAATCTCAAGTAGAATTAAAAATTTAATTATAATCCTGGTCAAAACCATAGCAAATGTTTGAAAAGATTCATTGTTTTCGGCAAGTAGAATAATTACGTCCTTTAATTACAAATAATTTAATGACATCGACACAAAAAATTCGGATTAGAAACAAATATTGAATAAACATTTGTCAAAACGACCCATCCACACTTAATGATCGTTTGTTTGGTGATTTAATTATCATGTTTCGGCGAATAACAATTTCGTTTTGACGCCTTTATTTGAAGGTTGTATAATTCGTTAACATGTATTTGTTTAGCCTCCCTCCTGCAGGTATATATTTTGTTGATATTTATTAATGTCAATTAGAGATATTTTAGCTTTACATTTGTCAAAATAATAAGTTTAGCGTTATTTACTTTAAGAAGAACTCTCGCGGGTGTTAACTCTATTTAATTATAAAATATAGTGTTTTATTATGTAATATAATTTATTTTAATAATATATTTTTTAATGTACTTAGTGTATGAAATAAAGAATTAAAAACTAAAGACCTATCTATCTTTATCTATCTATCTTATCTACTACTATCACTGTATCATAATCCTATTCTATGATCGATTATTATCTCACTATATCTATTACTCGCGATATTCTATCCCTCATCAGCTAATATATACTATATATTATATATATAGTATATATATATATTATATAAATATATACTAAGATATCTATAATTATTTCTCATACCTTCAAAATAAAGTATTCTTTATCTTATGATCTTATAAAAAAACTTATATATTTTTATATTATAACTTTACTCCTATAAAATATATTAAATATACTCATATATATATATTATATCAGTATATATTATATACAGTCACTTCTGTGTTGTGGAATTCTCGCACTACTTCTTTATAGCTTATTTGTTCTCTCTGTTTATAATACTTATCAATATGTAAAGCAATTTATATCTACCATTCAGTAGTATATATATATATAATTATTTTATATATATATATATTAGTGATGCAGTATCTGACATGCTACTAATTTCCGCGAGGTGAGGACAAGCCAGCCGCACATTATTAAAGATCCGCCATCCGCATTCCGCGCTTTGCCCAGCGGAGTGTTGCGGTGCATATTTTGAAGAGATTTTGATCAAAAGAATTTATAATTACGGAAATACCGTCTAGATGATTGAACGCAAACTTCAAATGAGAGACATGGGACGCCGAACTCAACGTTCATGATGCACTCCATGATTTTCTACAGCATGAAGTTCATAAATCAATTTGAATCGAACATAATATACTGAGATTGGTGAATGCCAAAAAATACAGCACCTCTGGAACTCTCTTTCTTTTTCCGATGTAATCACCATACAAGATCTCAACGCTAAGTATTAGCATTTATGAACCCCATCTCTTCAAATGAAAGAATGATGACGGTTTAAAAGAAGAAAGATGTAATAAAACTAGAGCTAGAAAAAAAAAGCTTGGTTCTGACTGGACTCTCAATGACCTTCATACTATTCAGTGTTACTAGATCCCGTTACAAGGCAAGTTTTTGTAAACAATATTAGAATACGTAAAATGTCACTTTGTGTTGTAGTTGAAAACTTCAATCCGAACAGCTTATAATTTGCAAAATTATTAGAAAAGAAAAAGAAAAACGAAACTCTACAAATATAGAAGTAAATCAAATAACAGATTCACTGGTAAGAAATGCTCGAGCTTGCGTTCATTGAAAAAAACACTTTAGCATTACAAAAGATGAAGTGCAAATGATTGAAAGAAAACTTAATCAGCCAAGAATAAAATACTAAGTACAAATGATGAACCTTAATTGGTTGGAAAGTTAAGAACACGTTTACCAACAGCTAAGTAAACTTTGCTATTGGAACACTACTTAGACCAAGTCCTCCAACTCAGTGTTCCCAAGTGAGAGATGTATCTTAGCTATGCTGGGCTAATATATGCTATAAAAAGAGAACATCTTGCTCCTCCACGCAACGAAAAGACAGAAGAATGATGTTTCCTCAAGCCCACAAATCTTCCTATATTTAAAATTTCGAGTTACTAGTGCAAAAAAGTTATATAAATCCATTGTAAATCTTTTTCATTAAGGTCGAGGTTGGAAAAGAGGTTGGAGGGGTGCATTGAGTTGGGGTCCCCCGCAGCACCCTTGCGGTAAAATTATCATTAATAGATTGCGGCTAAAAACTCGATATATATACTATTATTATATATACTATATATATATACTTATATATATATATATACATATATTATCTATATATATATATATACTCATATATATATACATATTATATAGTATATTAATACAAGCATCCGCATCCTCGCCGGATGCGAAAAAAAAGTATATTCTGCTGCCATATCACTAATATATTAATCGTATAGAAATGTAATTCCATATAGAGTGTAACAGATTAAAATTTACTTAGTTTGATGGCTTAATGAAGTGCTCTTGATATAGTACAACATACAACAACAAACAACAACAAAAACTCAAAAAGGGCAGTTGAACTATTATTTAAAAATTAAAGGAATTCGGATGTTCTTCAATTCCTTGAATGAACATTTGTTGTTGTCAATTCGATGTTTATTCTTATTGCTTCTGTATATACTTTGTTTTCTGCCATTTCTAAATTCATAATAAATATATTACGTTGAATTGAATTTAATCAACTTGGGAATATAAAATTATTTTTCCGTAATTTTATAATAAAATATCTCTTCTTCTTTCTATGAAATCATGAGATTGTGTTTTCCGTGTATTTAAAATATTCAGTCTTATTTAAATAATAAATACTTATAATGCTGAAATATTTAATCTCTCTCTCGCCATATATTACATATATTATTATTATTATTATTACACATATATATATATATATATATTATTATTATATTATATTACATATTATTATTACATATATTATTATTATATTATTATTATTATATTATATTATATTATTATATATTATTATTATATTAGATATATTTTATATATTATTATTATTACATATTATTATATATTAATATTATTATTATTACATATATATATATATATATATATTATTGGCTATTGCTAGTCAAAGGGCTATTACATATATATATATATATATATATATATATATATGCATTCCTTTGAGGAACGACAATTCAAATAAATCTTTCTCTTTCTTTTTAAGTAAATGTGCATTAATTCTTTTGTTAGTTTACTTGGTTAATAGAGTTAAAATTGCTTTAAAAATAATACATTTTAAAATCGGCTTTGAAATTGAGTTATATAAATTTATATGATTTGATATCCCTTAGCGCTAGCGAAGGAGGTGCGCATATTAATCTTCCTTCGCACTCTAAAAAGTATTTACGTAAATTAAAGAAACAATTTAGAAAATTATATCCATTATGAGGTCAGGCACTCTTTATCCATTATCTCTCTCTTTTTTAGTGAGTGTCCTTGGGTAAATATTACAATTTTTTCATTACCGAAATCATTACGAAATTATTTCAGGAGTAGATTGTTTGATTAATGGGCGGAACCTTATTAATAAGTCTCCAACAAAGGATGCAGATTGTCATTGATATCAGACACTGCAAACATCTACTAATGAAGCCATTATGTTTGTCAGATTTTGTGAGCAAAGCTAAAATTTAGGTTAATTATGCTTTTATGAGTCTTAAGGTACTCCATAAAAACCTTGAATCCTTCTAAATTGATATTGTAGCGAGTAATTTGTAGTAGAATACTGTGACTTTTCTTGAGAATGTGAAAAATCTGCAATAATGATTGAATGGAAGAGTTTGATTTTTGACTCCAAACCTGAAATGAAAATAATTCTTTATTAAAAAGTGTAGAATGCCAATCAGAATCCCTAACTTACAAGAGCTTTTTTAGTGAATGTTTGATATATAGCGAAAATTTGCTCAATTCGGCAAGTCCTACCTTACCCCACCCTCCGATGCCCAGAGGCAAAATGATTGAGTATATAGAAAAATGTTTCTCTCTCAATTATATATGCTCTGAAAATTTTCATGTTTATGGTTAGAGTTAAGAAAAAAATAAAAATTCATGTTAGTTGTAAATTAGAGTTAAGGAAAATATAGGGGCCAGGGGATATCAAAAATACAAACAAAACTTTTTAGATAAGAGACCCATCTTTGTATTGTTCAAGTCAAATGACAAAACTTATAGGAGGTGAAACCTCAAATGTTTGGAAATATTCATTTTCTTCAAATATAAATAAAATAAAATAAATAAACAAACAAGAAAAACACTCTTTGAAATCAACGTTTTAGGATCAGAAAGATGTGCATCTGCTTTTCATTTGCAAATTATATAAAAATAAAGAAAATTATGGTCATCTCTCCTGTTTGGGGCTGAGCCCGGGGAAATATCAAGGTCAAAATCTCCTGAAAAACCCTTTTGTAAAGCACATACACAAATAGGCACTTTAATAATGTTCTTTCTTTCTGAACTTGTACCCTACGTAAATTCAAGAGGTGGTTTCAGCAAGAGAACCTATGAACAAGTGATGTAAATTTATTGTAAGAGGAGATAGCTTGTTGAGACTAGGTTGGCTGAGCCCTAGGATAAGCGCACCACGTAATTTGCACCTTGAAAATATTTTTATCACACCGCAATGCACTCCTATGTTTCAATGCGCACTGCGCTCCGCACTGCACTGCACCTCTATATTTTAAAATTGCACCGCACCAGCACATTGATTGTATGTCGGAATCGCACTCTGGTGCTGCGCAGTTATCGGTACACACACCGCACCTGGTGTGTCGGCCAACC
>JABUQX010117274.1:0-20000 GCA_015478945.1 Trachelipus rathkii | reverse complement strand
TATATATATATATATGTTATATATATATATATATACATATATACATATACATATAGGACCCAAGTTATGTTTCCAAGACCCGTAGAAAGCCTTGATTTTATTTTGTTTTTTTTTATATATTTCTAGTATATGATCCTAATAGTCAATTTAAGGGGTGACGAACATGATTCAAAAATATATATATAGACCAGTTATTGCCTTACGAACCGTCAGTTTTAAATTTTTTTTTAACTAAAGGAATCCCAAGGGTAAACCGCAAAGGCGGGGGCTCTCGGCCCTCCGGGGAACGACAGGGTAGGACTATTCTCCGGAGGGCCCTCTGAACCCCTGCTCTTTGGCTTAAAAACAATAATCTCCTCCGCCCTCGCCTTCTACGGGGGTATGGAAAACGTCCTCTCCTCTGTCCGTTTTTGTCCAAATTTTTATTTTATTTTTTTATTTTTTTTTATTTTTTTTTTTTACATTTTTGTAATAAGTTTTATACCACTGATTCCAAATATGGAATTGGTTTTTCTGTAAGTGTTGTACTTTCGAGTTTTTTTCATTTATGAAAAAATATTTTGTTTTTTTGTTTTTATTTTTGTAATAAGCTTTATACGCTGATTTCAAATATGTAATTGGTTTTTCGGTAAGTGTCGTACTTTTTAGATATTTCATTTTTAAAATTTTATTATATAAAAATGTGATTTTTAAATAATTATTTAAAATATTTCGAACTTTTGAATCACGTCCATCACCACTGAAATTCATTGTTAGTATCATATACCAGCAATATGTTAAAACAAAAAATCAGTGAACCGGACGGAGTGCCCAAAACATAACAGGCCTGTATATATATATATATTATTATTGGCTACATACATATATATATATATATATGTTATGCTATATATATATATATATATATATATATATTATTATTATATATATATATATATAAATAAATATAGGGTAACCTAACCCAATACTCAACGGAATCAACGTCTTATTAATTTCATATAGAAGAGTTAGTTATTAGCATATAAGTTATATATATATATATATATATATAGATATATATATATATATATATATATATATATATATATATATATATATATATTATTACATATATATATATATATATATATATATATATATATATATATATATATATATATTGCTCTTTTTTAAAATTATAAACATAAATGTAAATAGTAAATGTAAATAATTTGAAAATGTCGGTTAGGAAGAGGAAGAGGAAGAGAAATGGTTAATTACACTTCCAGAGAATGAGAAAAATGAAAAATAGTCAGAAATACTAAAGAATGCTGGTGAAGATGAAATGTAATGGATAAATGTAATACTAAATAAATGTTGGAATAAGGGAAAACATCCGAATAATGGAACAAGTTGATAATGTTTCCCATATATACGAAAGGTAATAAAACTGATTGTAAGAATTATAGACGAATTGCTCTTGTGTCGCACATCGCAAAGATATATGATAGGATTCTGGAAAAGAGACTGAGAGAAATGGTTGAGGGTAAGCTGGATGAATGGCAATATGGATTAAGCTCAAACGGATCGAATATGGTGTGAAAAGAAGTGGAATAAAAAGAAATCCTAGGTAGCCTTTGTTGATTTAGTGAAGGCTTTTGACCGAGTACCGAGGAAAATCTTACGTAAAATTTCGGTAGGAGAGAATATTTCGTTCCATGTAAGTTGATAAGAACGATTAAGAAACACATGTTAACAGTATACAAAGTGAAAATACAGGAAGGAAAGTGTAATTGGTTTAGGATTACAGCAGAAGCAAAACAAGGTAGCTTTCTCTCTCAGATTTTGTTTATAGCTTTTATGGACTACTGTGGCAGACTGCTGCATGTTGGGGTGAATTGCGAGATCTTTCCTTACGCGGACGACCTTAATGAACCACAGAGATGGATGAGTTGTAGAGATTGACTGTAGTGTGGGATGAGATGTTGACAGCAAAAGGAATGAAGATCAGTAGAGGAAAACAGAGATTATGTTGATCGGAAAGAACAGGAGGATGTAAATATTAGAACAGAAGACGAAACATTAAAACAAGACAGACCACTTTAAATATCTTGGGTATGTTTCGGAGCGGAGACCGATACATCCCTAGAACTTCATCACATATATCCTAAATTTAATGGAGCATTGGTACCTCCTTCGGAAAGTAAAGTAAAAAAATAGTATATACAAATATGTTAGGACCAATACTTCCTTATGAGAGTGAGACACGGACCCTTAAAACAAAAGATAGAAACATTGATACATAAGAGGAGTTGCGAATAGAAAACATTTTGACATTTATAGAAAAGGTTCAATCAACTGAGGTAGTTTGGTACGCAAAGAGAATGAATGAATAGTGACCGATGTGCTAAAAGACACTATAAATGGAGACCCATGAGAGAGAAAGAAGGATTGTGAGGTCGAGGATCAGATGGAGAGATAACGGAAAAAAGCGGTCGAGAGGAGAGAAGGGAACAACGATTATCTGGAGGAGGCGAGGGTGTATGAGGACCGACGACGATGAAGGGGTTTTATCCCAGACAACTGACAAGTGAATGTACTTACAGAGTATGGTAATAAGAATAAGAATAAACCATAAAAAATCGACATAAACCTATTTTTACAAAGATATCATTGAGCACGTGAAGCAGAAAAGAACCGATATATATATATATATATATATATATATATATATATATATATATATATATATATATATATATATATATATATATATATATAGTGTTTTGTTATAAAAGAAATATCGTATTTATAACGATATATATATATATATATATATATATATATATATATATATATATATATATATATATATATAATTTACATTAATGCGAATGAAATGTTTTGAAAAACGATCAGTTAAAATTGCAAAAATGAAAGAAATATAAGAGAATAAATGCGAAGTTCAAAAAAGAAAAAATATCAGAACGGAACAAATTCATTTTTTGTTCCAACTTAACTTTATTAAGCTACGATCACGGTGACACATCTCGCTCGGATTACATAAGTAAAAATATACGGTATAGAGCTATTTTCGGAACAAAAGATTTTTGAAGTTCCCATTATTTTCTATGGAATAAATTGTTCGACAGAAAATTATATATATATATATATATATATATATATATATATATATATATATATTATTACTATTATATTATTAGTATATATTATAGTTATTTATATATATATATATTATATATATTATTTTATATATATATATTTTATTATATATATATAAATTAATTAGAAATAAAATTATATATATATATATATATATATATATATATATATATATATATATATATATATATATATATATATATATATATATATATATATATATATATAGGCCCTGTTCTGTGTATTAAGACCCGTCAGTTTTGTATTTTTTTTGTTTCCTTTGCTCTTTTTTTAACATATTGCTGGTATATGATACTAACAATTAATTTCAGGGGTGATGGACATGATTCAAAAGTCTGAAATATTTTAAATAATTATTTAAAAATCACGTTTATATCAATAAAATTTTAAAAATGAAATATCTCGAAAAGTACGACACTTACAGAAACCAATTGCATATTTGAAATCTGCGTATAAAGTTAATAAAATGTAAAAAAAAAAATTATCATAAATGAAATATCTCAAAAAGTACGACACTTACAGAAAACACCACATATTTGGAATCAGCGTGTAAAGCGTATTACAAAAAGTTGTAAAATAATAATAATAATAAAATAATAAAAATTAGGGGTTTGTTTAGGGGATTGATATCTCTCGGGAAGGAACCCCTGCGACACCTGGGTACCAAAGAGGTATTTGGGTCGCGGGGTTCCTCCGCCCTCTGCGTATGGAAAACGTCCCCCCCTGCGTTCCCCCGTCGGCTCCAACCCCCTACATTGCCGTGTAATACCTTTTTACAAATAATATATATATATATAAAGAAGAAGAAATTATGCTGTTGTTATTATTATTATATTATTAAGGATATATATATATATATATATATATATATATATATATATATATATATATATATATATATATATATATATATATATATATATATATATATATATTATGTTCTGCCCTAAAAAAAATAGCCAATATTTATTTTATTTATTTATTTATTTATTTTTATTTTCTTAACTAAAATTTCCAAGGATTCCAAAAATGTATCCCTCTGTAGGTATTGTAGTTTTGAGATATGATTTTATATTTTCCGTAATTAAAATTCTAACTGTACATTCCAGCAATGTATCTTTTCCTGTAGCTATTGTAGTTTTTGAGATGATTTTATAATATTTTGTTGTTAATGAAATACATATGTTTCTATATATATATATATATATATATATATATATATATATATATATAGTATATAGATATATATATATATATATATATATATATATATATATATATATATATATATATATATATATATATATATATATATATATATATATATATATATATATATATATATAATCCACTTTCTTTCCCCAAGGTAAGGACATTCCAGTAGCCTAATGGTTCGCCTTCTGTTCTATGTTCATATCCACACTCATCCTCCAGACAACATCTTAGAGATACCACCTTTATCCACATATCATATACACATACTTATATCCACACCCCTTTTCTAGATAACATCTTACAGACATCTCTATCCCTTATATCCCTATGTGGTAGTGTGCACTGCCCACATCGTATGTCCTGCGTGTCGTAGAAGACAACTAAGGGACGGTGGTAGCAGCTGGCTGCCCACTCTACCACTTATCTTTTGCCAGAATGCTAATGCATGCCTCGAGAAGGTCATGATCGCCGTAAACGACCTTCTAATCCTTCTATCCTTCGGCGAAATGTATGAATCGTGTAGGTACATGGAAATGTCAGAGGAATAAATGTTGAGGATTAATGGAGAGAGGTGATGGATCTATTTAAAAAAGGAAAATTGATTTGCTTGCTGTGAATGAAACAAAGAAGAAAGGAAATGGTGAAAATGAGGGGTGTGGTGTGTTTGTGTTATGTGGGAAAGGAATGAGAGGAGGATAAAAGGCATTCTGATGAGTGACTTTTGGTAGAGAGCTATAGAGATTTTGTGTGTGAGTACTAGAATTCTAAAGGTTAACTTTAAGTTTGAAAAAGGTCAAAATTTATGTGGTTGGTGACATATGGTCCAATTGAGGATAATATGGAAGAGAAGTAAGACTTTCTGGGGTAATCTGAATGATGTTTTTGATGGGTTAGAGGAGATTCAGTTCATTTGCCACATCTGCCCACCCAAGGATTTTTCACAGGTGTCACCTCACCACTCACAGGCAAATCCTATTCAAGGAAAGGTAGTACGCTTCAAAAGTTCACCCTCTTAGCAAATTACGCATATGAGCACAGACGCAGGCTTTAAAGTGAAGAGATTAAATTCAGCAGGAAATACAGAAGATGGAAGAGAATTCCACAGAACAGAGGTTGTGGGAAAGAAGGAAGCACCACAGCAGAACTAGCCTGGAGTTACCACGTCAACACAAACTCAGGCAGATACAGCACACCCATTGTGCTACGGGGGCGTCGTAAAGGTGGTGGCACGCTAGTGATAAAAGTTCCCTGAGCACCTGCCGTTGCGGAACCTATATGATAGAGATAAATCACCAACATCGTGCCTCAAAGATAGAGAGCCAACTGTTAAGTGAACTGGAAAGTGCAGAACAGTTTATAAGCCTTTTGGCCTTTGACTCGACCCTGTCCAAAAAGCCGGGTGAAACCAAAGATATGAGAGCAGTACTCCATACATGGGCGGATGAGACCCTTGTATAGCTGGAGCAACTGAGAAGAAGAAAATTTCAGTCTAAACAGAACTTCCAGTTTCTTTGAGGCCGCCTAGCAACCGTTGTGAGGTGATGTTTCCAAGACATTTTTTTGTTTATGTTAAGGCCAAGGATGTTTATATTGTCAACAGGAGAGACGAGAGAATCGTCGAAAGAGATAAAAAATTTAGGTGTTATGGAGAAAGAGATTTGTAGAAGTTGGGTTTTTAAAGAATTGAATTTCACAAGGTTGAGACAACCCCTTCAGGAAATTCTATCCAGATCAGCGAGAATAGAATCGGAAAGATTAAGACGAGAGGAAATTCTAGAAGTAAATCAGGGAGCATAATTGATATGAGTTGAAGAATGAAGGGTCGAGTCATTGGCATATGAGTGGATAGAGTAAGAGGTGCAGGTGAGAAGATCATTAATGAAAAGTAGGAGATAAGACAGAACCCTGAGGAACACCACTATTGACAGAAAAAGAAGAAGTCGCCCCATCAACAACAGCCGACAATGAGTGATTTGAAAGAAAGCTAGACATAAGTAAGCAAAGAAAAGGAAGAAACCCAAAGGAGGGTAGCTTAGAGGGCAGTGACGCGTGCCATACTCGGTCAAATGCTTTGTATATATCAGGCGCCACCACGCAAGTCTCCCCGTAGCGCCGAAAGCCGTACTGTCGATCGGAATGAGTTTCCAGATGATCTAAGAATTGAGAGTTGAGAAGGGTTTGAAAGATTTTAGATAGAATACAAGTGAGAGCTTATTGGGCGAGCAGTTAGAAATTATCAGAGCTTATTTCCTTTTTCTCGGAATAGGGTTGGACATGTGAGAGCTTCCAACACTGAGGGAAAGTGTTAGAATTGAGACATAGAGAGTATAGTTGAACGAGGGGCGGGGATAAGCACGGAAGCACACTTCTTCAAAACTCGGGGAGGAATGCCATCCAGGCCATCCGCCTTCATAACGTTCATAGATTTCAGGGCCCATGCACCCGATCAAATGTAATCACAGGCAAAGGCATAGGACACCTGAGAGGAGAAGGAGTAGGAAGAGGAATGCTAGACCAGGGTTCAGTTAGAGGAAAATAGAGGCCGAAGAGATTGGCCTCTTTCAGTTGGAGAATTAGCAACAGAATCATCAAAGCGGGGTGAGTGAGGAAAGGCAGATTTACAGAAGTTGCTAGAGATGTTTTTGGCAAGAGGCCAGAAAGATTTGTCAGTAGGAGAACCAAGGAGGTTAGCGCACTTTAGCTTGACGAAAGCCCGCTTTGCTCGTCGAAGAGTATCCCTGCAACGATTTCTAGCTGAATGAAAATTAGCTAGAGTGATAGAAGAAGGAGAATTTTTTTCCACCCTGATACGCACTCACCCTAGCCTGAGTCGCACAAAGAACAAAGTATGATCAGAACGCATGGGATTATGAGTGGAGAGAAAGATTTAGTTGAAGAAGAATGAACCTGCCTCTTCATCCCATCAACGATTACAGCTCCCTCCCTATCTTGAATCTTTTTACATCCATCATTATTCCTTACTGAGGTAGCCAATTTGTTATCATCTGCAAAATTGGAAACCTTACATTTAAGTCCCTGGTCTAAATATTTTATACATATATGAGGAACAGCCACTTGACCTAAGAAATCGTTATGGACCACAAATATGTCTCCTCATTTCCATTAATAAATACTTTTCATTTTCATTGATTAATTATTATTATTATTATTATTATTATTATTATTATTATTATTATTATTATTATTATTATTATTATTATTATTATTATTATTATTATTATTATTATTATTATTATTATTATTATTTTTATATATTATTATTATTATTATTATTATTATTATATTATTATTATTATTATTATTATTATTATTATTATTATTATTATTATTATTATTATTATTATTATTATTATTATTATTATTATTATTATTATTATTATAAAAACTTCCTTTAACGTGCTTTATCCCCTTTTCAGAGTATAACACGGGGGGACAACAGGAAATTGAACTTTAAGGCCGACTATCCCAAACCAGCACCACCAACATGTTCGCAGTCGAGTTTTAATTCTTGCCCCCAGGAAGATAAAACTCCAACTGCTACGCGGAGGATTGAACCAGCGTCCTCTCGCATGAGAGTCGGCGAGTCAACCTCCTACGCCACGAGGCGTTCTTATTATTATTATTATTATTATTATTATTATTATTATTATTATTATTATTATTATTATTATTATTATTATTATTATTATTATTATTATTATTATTATTATTATTATTATTATTATTATTATTATTATTATTATTATTATTATTATTATTATTATTATTATTATTATTATTAAGTGAAAAATAAAATGTGGCATATAAATATAATTTCTTAGCATTTAGAACCGAGGAGGGTTGGGAGGGGAGGGTTGAACATGCAGGCTCATGAATGAATTCTAAATAAAATAAAATATTTTTCTATTAAAATATTTTTATTCTATTACAATTCGTTTTTAAAATCCCATATTGTTGTTGTCACTCATCTTCGAGCGAGTGAACCTTTCAAAAATACCAGAGCTTAATATGGTTCGAAGGTATTTGCTTCGGCTTCATCGTTTTAAAATTCTCGAGAGGCAGAATGTAGCCCTCATGCTGAAGCTATGAGTGATAGAAGACAAGATCAGGGAAATACCGAACAAAGAAGGAAAATTAATCTACTTTCTTGAACATAACACGCGGCGTGGGGCCTTTGTTCTCAGCAATGGAATTAATGTTCTTTCTATTCCAGAGAACATCAATCAAAATGGAACTGGCAGCGACTTTAGTCGAGATGCCAACTACGCCGGGTAGGTAAGACGTTGTAATTGCCTTTGTCATTTCTGTAGGGAATCCAGTGAAGCATCTTAGGAAGAAGTGGAAAAGTATTGTTTAATTTTGTAAACGGCATAACAGTGACATCAATAATGGGAGTGAGTATTTATTAGAATTCTTTACTCAATATGGTAAGTTGTGAATAAAGGTATGAAACCGATTTCATAACATCAGATAGACAAGAAATATTAGATTTAACTGGATAATATTCTTTTTAGCACAAGTCTTGAAGTGGAATGTATATAATGAGGTCTCTCATTCGGACTATAGACACATCAGGTTTGAGATCTTAGTAAGTTATGCATAAACTTGATGAAGAATAAAGTGCCCAAGATAATAAAGAAGCTCCAAAAGCAGTGTATAATAATAGAGGGGTCATTGAAGAATGTTCAGTACCTAGAGTTATTCATTGTTCAGCAACAACCGTTCATGCTAAACTCGTATGGAAAGAGTTGCTCATAAGTCATTTGTCGGTTAGTGAGTAATAAGGTGGAATGGGCAATTAGGTCCTTCAAGTCATATAAATCTCCTGAAGATTCTAAGACATACTTCACCTGGGACTGGTGGTTCTACTTCTGCTGATGATATGGCTCTATGGAGAAAGCTACGTCGCTGAATTCATTGACCTATAAGCCTAATCTTGTTCTTAATTAAGACAATGGAGAAAGCGCTTGATTATCATATAAGTGAAAAAGTTTCAATAGAAATAGAAATTAACCCTAACCAATTGATCTACCAATCAGGGAATTCAACGGTCGGTGCCCTAAACAGCTTAGTGTCCAGGCTGGTGGGGGAGATGGAACATAAAGAGGTATCAACGTGCGATATCATGGACAGACAAGGCGCCTTTGATAACACGTCATATGTAACAATGGAGGGAGCTGCCACAGACAAAGGTGCTAAGTCATCAGCAATCGCCTGTATAAAGACATTGTTGAGGACGAAACAAAGAACTTCTAGACTGGGAAGTGATGCAATAACTATCGTGGTAATGAGGGAATGTCTCCAATGGGGAGGTGGTTACCCCTACTATTGATCATGGTAGTTTAAGACCAGACTTAATCATTCGAGATTCGTGGGACAAAGATATGCTGATGGCATTATTATTATTATTATTATTATTATTATTATTATTATTATTATTATTATTATTATTATTATTATTATTATTATTATTATTATTATTATTATTATCAAATGTAATGATGTCAAACGGCCTGATCAACTACATAACGGTGCCTACCCGCCCTAATAACATTGACGACAGAAACCCAACGCTAGGAGTAACTTAGAAGTTGATATCAAATCTTTTGTAATAAAAACAGATATGACGGATCATTATCCCTGTATTTTAAAAATTTTTATTAATAAAACACGAACACTTACTACCATAAATTATAGGCAGGACGATGAAAATTGCAAACGTACTTTTATTAGTAAGTTAAATGAGGTTGACTTTTCATATATACAGAATGACCAGATTGACATCCATTAAAAACTTATCTGCTTTATAAACTCTTTAAATACATGTTATAATGATTCATTTCTTTAAAAACCAAAACATTAGGATCAAAGAAGATTAAAAATCCATGGATTGTATAAGAAACTCAATAAGTCAAAAACATAAGCTCTACAGAAATTATAAAGGTGGTATCCATTTCAATTATATAATAAGTATGAGAAACAGTTAAAAATTGTTTTGAAGGAAGCAAAAAAGAAATATTACAATACTAAATTTAAAAATGCATATGAAGACCCAAAATCAACTTGGGGATTAATTAATGATCTAGTCAACAAAAATAAATAAAAAAACAAAATAAATGAAATAATTAAAAACGGAGAAATATTAAAACAACAAAAGAAATTGCCGATGAACTTAATAATTACTTCATAAATGTTGAGTAAAGTAAATGTGTTCAGATATACCGATTAGGCATACCTCATTTAAAACTCATTTGGGAGACTACGGTCTTCTCTTTCATTTGAAATGTTATTATCCTAGAAGTCAAAGCGATCATAACTGAACTACACATAAGAAATGTGATAATTATACCATTCCCAACCACATATACAAAATCATAGCTGACATAATTGCCTCGCCCCAAAAAGATCTTATTTAACAAGGAAATTTTCCCAGGAATCTTAAAAGTCTCACGTGTCACTCCTGCACATAAAAAGGGTGATAAAACTGATCCTGAAAACTATAGACCAATTTAATTGCACATACAATTAGCAAAATACTCGGAAAACTAGTATTAAATCGAATAATAAATTATCTTAATACGAATAATATTATTAACGACTTTCAATTTGGTTTTAGAAAGAACAGATCAACAACTGAAGCCCTTGTTTGTTTGACTGAAAATATATGAAAATATAGAACATAAAAATTAAACTGCACTTATATTATTGGATCTTACAAAAGCTTTTGATACAATAGATCATGATATACTACTTAGCAAAATGAATAAGATGGGAATAAAGGGAAACACACTACAATGGTTTAAAACATACCTAAGTGGAAGATCTCAGTATGTGAAAATAGGTGAAACATGCTCGGAACCACTACAAACAACTTGCGGTGTTCCACAAGGATCTATTCTTGGCCCATTATTATTTACATTGTATACCAATGATATATTTAATTCACACGACTATTTCATGGTTTCATTTGCTGATGATATTTCAATATTAATAAAGGATAAAATCCGGCTACACTATCACTAAAACCAGCAGACGTCTTAAATAAGATCACAACATGGATAGATTCTAATAAACTTTCACTAAACTTGCAAAAACGTCATACATCATAAATTAGCAATAAAACTATAGCTGATAATTTCAACATAAAAATTAAAGAAGTTGACTTGAAAGGAGTCACAAATGCTAAAATACT
Source organism: Trachelipus rathkii (assembly GCA_015478945.1). Taxonomy (NCBI): domain Eukaryota; kingdom Metazoa; phylum Arthropoda; class Malacostraca; order Isopoda; family Trachelipodidae; genus Trachelipus; species Trachelipus rathkii. The sequence goes on along the minus strand of JABUQX010117274.1, from coordinate 8,389 downwards.
TGGGGTAACGTTAGATGAAAATGACATTCAAAGAACATATCAACCAGCTAGGGAGCAAACTAGCGAAATATATGTATATACTAGTCAAATTGAAAATATTCATTCCTTTATATATATTGAAGAAGATATACTTATAGATATACATATACACCCACATCTATCATAATTTGAAGACCTATTGAAGCTATCTATATTAAAGAAACAGCACAATATACTACAAAATAAGGAATGTAACTTCCTAATATCTAACTTTCATAATAATCAAATTCAAAGAGATATAAATCTAAGAAATAGTGCTCACATAAATCCTCCTTTCATAGGTTGTTAGACAAGCAAAGTAGTTATAAATGTAAGCTCAAGTCTATAACGATTTACCTCAAGAATTAAAAAATTAAAATTCTCTTATATCATTTACAAGTAAACTCAAAAAAAGCTATATAAATAATTAGTAATACTACTACTATATTGCCATTTACAAGTAAACTCAAAAAAGCTATATAAATAAGTACTAATAATAATAATAATAATAATATTTTATTATGATTATTATTATTATTATTATTATTATTATTATTATTATTATTATTATTATTATTATTATTATTATTATTATTATTATTATTTATTATTATTATTGTTATTATTATTATTATTATTATTATTATTATTACTTTTATAATTATTATTGATATTTTTATTATTATTATTTTATTCTGGAAGTACTCATAAAAGATATGTCGGCTTCTCAAATACTTGTTCATGTTATTATTACTATTTATATTATTATTATTATTATTATTATTATTATTATTATTATTATTATTATTATTATTATTATTATTATTATTATTATTATTATTATTACTGGTCGTATTTGTATTGTGAAATATTACTATTTTATGTTTTTATTAATAATCTATTACTGTTATTATTAATATTATTGTTATTGCTATAACTATTATTATTATTAGAAATATTACTATTTTATGTTTTTATTAATAATCTATTAGGTATTATTATTATTATTATTATTATTATTATTATTATTATTATTATTATTATTATTATTATTATTATTATTATTATTATTACATATTATTTTTTTATTATAGTTATTGTTATTATCATTGTTATACTTATTGTTATTAATTATATTTCGGGTCTCAAAGAACACGTTTGTTTTATGTTATTATAATTAATTGCTATAATGAAGTTGTAAAATATTGGACTATGTAAATAATGTAATTTTTCTTATCTGAAAAAGTTTTGAAATTGAAATCATTATTATTATTATTATTATTATTATTATTATTATTAATATTATTATTATTATTATTATTATTATTAAATAATAATAATAATAATAATAATAATAATAATAATAATAATAATAATAATAATATAAATAATAATAATAATAATAATAATAATAATAATAATAATAATAATAATAATAATAATATTATTATTATTAGTATTATTATTATTATTATTATTATTATTATTATTATTATTATTATTATTATTATTATTATTATTATTAAGTACATAGATACTAATGGAAATCGCGCTGAAAGACCCAAACCTAGCTCATAAAAGACGCCAAGACTGAGGTCTATACATTAACCCAAGAAAGACGGTTTAAAAGCTATTTGCTATGAGATGGAAGCTTAATTATGTGAATCCAAAGATTTGTGGAATCACTATTAATGATGTCATATATCTGGAAGCAATTACCTTATTTCATTTGGAAATGAACACCTGTGATATGGACTTAACGAAAAATGCTTGGCAAGAGATAGGGGTTGAAACCAAAGATGATCATCGGATGAATTTGACTATCGTCAGACCTGTAACCACTTCTGACTCACTCATCTGCTGACCAAAGGTGGAGCAGGGGACAAGAATAAAACAATTGCAAAGGCTTGCATTCCTGACGACCATACGTGCAATGCACATCTGTTCTACAGCAGTTATATAATAATAATAATAATAATAATAATAATAATAATAATAATAATAATAATAATAATAATAATAATAATAATAATAATAATAATAATAATAGATGAGAAAAGGGCTACTAGGGGGACGTTTTCGTCAATAATAATAAAAACAATAATAATAATAATAATAATAATAATAATAATAATAATAATAATAATAATAATAATAATAATAATAATAATAATAATAATAACAATAAGGACATTTATAAGTGGTTGACTCCGTTAATATTAGGTTAGGTTAATTTAGGTTAAGTTTGGTTAGGTTAGGTTAAGTTAGGTTAGTTTACGCAAAAATTTAATGTATTTACCCTAAAATTATTAAAATAACGATACATTAATTATTGATTTTCGCTTCTGGAGTCAACCACTTATAACTAGCCTAACAATAATAATAATAATAATAATAATAATAATAATAATAATAATAATAATAATAATAATAATAATAATAATAATAGTAATAGTAATAATAGCAATAATAATAATACACACACACACACACACATACACACACATAATAATAATAATAATAATAAAGATAGTAATAATAATAAACAGTAATAGTAAATAATAATAAAACAATAATAGTATAATGATGATAATATTACTAATACTAATGCTAATAATGATAATAATAATAACAGTAGTAATAATACCAGTAGTAACACTTAAATCAAAGTTAACAGATAGTGAATAATAATAATAATAATAATATAATAATAATAATAATAATAATACACACACACACACACAATAATAATAATAAAAATAATAATAACAATAAATAATAATAATAATAATAATAATAACACACACAATAATACACTAATAATAATAATACACAATAATAGTAATATAGGTATTCATAACATCAAACCGCTAGCAGCATTGACTTGTAAATTTATGAATTACCCAGATAACTAATTAAATATTATTAAAAGATATAGGAATTATTAGCATCATGTCGTAGAATAGGACTTTAACGAGGGTAGAAATGCCCTCGTTAGTATTTAGATAATAAGAAGTTTCTGATTTTTACGAAACGAACCAATGGTGAGTGATTCCTGAATATTTCTGGGGAGATTATTCCACAATTCTATGCCCTTATATGAGATAACCCTCCGAGATTTCAGTTAAGGTGAATTCCCTGCTTTGTCTGCTGTAAGGGAATTTAGCTATGGAGATTGGGTTTGTTCTAACGTTTGGTTCTGTAAAATTATGTTTGGACAAAAGATCATTTGCAGTTCCGGTTTGTGAATTTAAAGATGGGACTACTTACTGTAAGGATGTAAATATCATGAAGTTTCAACAAAGACAAATTTTTAAATAGTGGGTTGTGTGTTCACGGTAGGTACGGGGCCCTGATATTACACGAATTATTTTCTTTTGCATACGATTTAGAGGTTGTAGCAGGTATTCACTCTGCACAACCCATACTGAAAGACAGCAGAGTAGGTGGGATAAACAAGACTATAGTAAAGGTTTTTTAAATATGTTTTGGAACAAAATTCTTTATCTTAAGGAAATGCATAGTTGGCATAGGATAATTTGCTAATGAGATTATTTATGTGTTCTTTGAAAGAGAGCTTGTCATCAAGGATAACACCCAATAACTTGGCAGACGATAGCAGATTTATAATTATATCTTTTGCTCTTACATTAAGTTGAACAGGGTTCTTTGATTTGTTATTAATAGGTAATTTGGTTTTTGTAGATTAAGGGAGAGTTTGTTTGCCCTCTACCCATGTTATAATGTTTTTAATTCATTATTTAACCTTGTCATTAAGTGTGTTTATATTACTGTCTGATATTAAGATTGCAGTGTCATCAACACATATTGAGAGTGTATTAAACTGTGACAATTTTGAAAGTCATTTGTATATACATATTAAAGAATAGTGGTCAAGTATGGAGCCCTGAGGACACTGTGGAGATTGAGGAAAGTGAGGGATGATGTGCCCTTAAAAACGGACGTATTGTGTTCGGTCAGATAAGTATGACTGAAAACCATTGTAGTGAACCATTACTGATACCAAGTCTCTAATTTGTTTAAGTGTAGGTTGTGTGGAACTACATCGAATGTCTATAGAAACTAAGATGTAAAAAGCACATGTTTATCTTTCGTCTATGCTTCTACAGTTTTCAGCATAATTTCACTGAGCATCCAGTGTCAGTGTTTTATAAATGTAAACTGACTGGTGATAGTCTTATCCAGGTGTAAAGCGTAACTATAAGTTGTGATACAAGACCAACTTCCAAAGAGATTCACCTGAATGTAGCAAACACTGAACCAGATCAGTCTTTCGGTATAACCAAGCTCCTAAACATAAAAATTCCTTCAAGCATTTTAATCCAGTTGATGTTTGATAAATGCCTGAACCATGTGAAGAGTGCTAAACAGGTGATAGATTTCATGTATCGTTATCCAGTTCAACACTCATGGCCTGGAGCCTTGATTCACATAATCATTTGAGACTGAAGGCCCCAATGCTCAGATGTTGATGAGACTTGTTCTAAAGCCTGCCTCTCAAAGGGTCTAATATCCTGCAAAAGATCCTCTCACTGGAACTTCTGGTCATGGGCCTGCCTCATGTAGCAAAGTAGGAGTTCACCCTGTTGACTATGCGTTGTTTGTTCGTAACTATTTCATCACCTATTTTTAATTGTCTAATTTTTGTTTTTGCTTTATTGTGCTGGCTTCCTAGTCGTCACATTAATGTTCCATTATAACGGGTTGGATTGAGTCTGTTGAACTTAATGTACAAAGAAACCAGCTTTTGGATTTCCTTATTAGTTTTTTAAATGTTGAGGAGTATTCTGTGTAATAATAATAATAATAAATAATAATATAGAAATAATAATAATAATAATAATAATAATAATAATAATAATAATAATAATAATAATAATAATAGTTAATCAATGAAAATGAAAAGTATTTATTAATGGAAATGAGGAGACTTGTTTTTTCTTGTTCCCTCACCTTTACACATGCATGTTAAGGGTGAAACCATGGCATTTGCGGCAAAGCTGAGTTTGCTTGGTCAATTTAAATAAAACACTGGCCTCAAACATCCTCGAAGATGCACCAGAGACACAGCTGGCTATGGCACTATCAGATATAAAGCATCATTACAACATGTCTATAATTAAAAGCGAACAACCTATAAGTACTGTCATTTATATAATGAAATTAAAAAATAGAAATAAAATTAAATTAATTATTATTCACCCATTGCATAAAAATGCACAAGATCATATAACTTTATCTCAAAAATCTGAAAGGAAATTTTCTTCATATAAAATATTTTCAAATCTTTTTTTTTTTTTCTACTTTTCTTCACCCTTGAGAGAAGTAAAAAAGAAAAATTTTGCCTTAGAGGTTCCGTTTTTGCTGTAGGAGATGAGAAGAAAGAAGTTGGGGATTTGTTTTTATGGTTTATGATATTTTATTGCTTCATATTCACAGAGAATTACTGTAAATATAGTTCCAGCAAAGCCAAACTTTTGGAAAAGGAAATTTTTGTTTAAAAATAAAAAATTATTTTAAGATCCTTTTTTTCTGTTCAGTTTCTATCATCTATATATATATATAGTATGAGTATATGATATATATATTATATATATATATATTTATTTTATATTTTTATATATATATAGAGTTATTAATATATATATATATATATATATATATATATATATATATATATATATATATATATACTAGTGATGAATGATGATTTCCTTGAAGATACTTATGATCCACAATAGAAATTGAAAAAGATCTAGCTATAATGATTAATACTTCATGTTTTGGAAAATATATATTTTAAAATTTTTTTTTCCTTTTTATCTCTATTATCTAATATATATAATAATATATATATATATATATATATATATATATATATAATATATATATATATATATATATATATATATATATATATATATATATATATATATATATATATAGTCTTTTTAACTTGAATAATTCGTCTGACCCAATCGATATTTTTAGATTTAACTGATATATGTTAATGACCGACCCTACTAGAATAACTACGACAATCCAGGCAGCCATTGATATATAATATCCACAATGTTTTCAAAGTTATAAGCTAGAGGTGTTAGATAAATTATACCTTAAAATAGAATATCATAAATTATTTGAAGTTTAAAACAAGAATCAGCTGATTAGTTTAGTTTTAAGTGTTTGCAAGCAATATCAACCAATATATCAAAAATTGAAGAAGTAAAAGTCATCAGAAATCTTTTGAAATTTAACAGGTAAGTATCTCTGATTTACATTAATATATCCAAATATATATATAGATATATATATATATATATATATATATATATATATATATATATATATATTATATATTATATATATATTATAATATAGCTGATAAGTTTTAAAACATTTCTTTAATTTTGTAGGTCAAATATAAATTAAAATCTTTAGCAGGTAACACCTATGATTTACATTAATATATCCAGTAATATCAAAGTTGTATATATTTTTACTCACTAAACCCTACCAAAAGTTAGAAGGTTTACGGTAAATAGGCCTAATTTTGTTTATCACAGTAAATAACGAGCCCCCTAAAATGGGGCAGAAACCCCTTTTAGGGGCCTGAGCCAGATGGGGGACGGAGGAGGATGCTTCCCGGAGGGGGATGGTCGGAGGAACCCCTGCGATATCTAAAGACCAAAGATGGGTCTGAGGATCATCCAGGAGGGGGATTGGTCCCCCTGTAGTCCAATCTGGGAGAAGGCTGAGAGACCCTGACTCCTGACACTGGGCGGACTACCCGTGGGTATCGTTAGTGATATACCCCAAAAACAATAAATCCCAAAATGAGTACTTTGGGACATTTGATTCAACAATCTATTCGTACTCTATAAATCTCAAAACCATTTAGGATTTGGATTTGATATATATATATATATATATATATATATATATATATATATATATATATATATATATATATTATATTATATATATATATATATATTATATTATTATATATATATATATATACATATTACATATATATACATAAGATATAAATTAAGAACTAGGATATATCGATATTTATTTGATATGCTACTGAATATCAAAGGTCAGACGAAATATTCAGTTTTTACCATATATATATTATTATTATTATTATTATATATATATATATATATATAGTATATATATATATATATATATATATATATATATATATATTATATATATATATATATATATATTGTATATGTGTGTGTGTGTGTGTGTATATACAAGGTTAATACAATGTGAGTTAGGATTCAAACTCCCTGAAACATTAAGGATCAAATCTTTGATTCCTTAGTCTCTAAATAATAATAATAATAATAATAAATAATAATAATAATAATAATAATAATAATAATAATCACACACACACACACACACAATGCCTTCGTGGCGTAGGAGGTTGACGCCGACCCCTGGGAGAGGACGCTTGTTCAATCCTCCGCGTAGCAGCTGGAGTTTTATCATCCCGGGGCAAGAATTAAACTCGACTGCGAACACGTTGGTGGCGCTGGTTTGGGATAGCTGGCCTTATCGATTTCCTGTATTCCCCCGTGTTACCCTCTGAAAAGGGGATAAAACACGTTTAAAGGAAGTTTTTATAATAATAATAATAATAATAATAATAATAATAATAATAATAATAATAATAATAATAATAATAATAATAATAATAATAATAATAATAATAATAATGATAATAATAATAATAATATTTTTGTTATTAAATCTACAATATAATAAAGCACAGCAGAATAAAAAAATTAAAATTCACATATAAAGTGACTACAAATGTGTCAAAAAGTCATAAAGGCAACATAAAATTCATCTAAACTTCTCTAGAAGAAAAATCATATCCACTAATTAGAAAGGGTGTGTATAAGTCCGAACAACTCTAAAGTAGGGGGCTTACAGCCATCCTGGAGGTTCAAAAGGGGTAAGAGGTGGACTTTCCTCTCAGAGTCGTTTCGTCGGATTCTCTTTCCTTTGAAAGCTAAGAAGAAAACTTTTTCTGTCGAGATCATTTTTTCAGGACTTAAGAGCTTTGTTGAAGGCTTGTACATTCCTGCAATATTTCACCTCCAAACTCGAGGCATCTTCAGGCAGAAATGAAGGGAATGTGGCTATATGTAAATATTTTGTTAATAATTCTACAATATAATAAAGCTGGGATGTTATACCCTTTCTGAGGCGTGGATATGATTTTTATAAAAAGAGGTGACAATGATAGGGAGGTGCAGTGAATACTCAGTATTCACAAATTGTACCCCTATTCTACGACCTCCAAACTCATACTTCATGCAGT